>JAOPJH010000002.1:4110972-4122732 GCA_027122575.1 Merluccius polylepis | reverse complement strand
CCCCCCGCCGCCCCCCCCGCGCCCCGCCCGCCGCCCCCCCCCGCCCGCCGGCCCCCGCCCCCCCCCCCCCCAGCTAGGTCGGCGGAGGCGTGAAGATGACTTGAGAATGGCAGCGTCAAGTGATGACTTTGACTGTGCATAGAGAGGACAAATTAGCGTTGAATAAATCTGCCCTTCTCACCAAATGCTTAACACAAGCCGGTTGGATCACTGCAATCACCCCCCCTCGCGAAGTCATTTAAATGCAGGGTTGTAACTATAGGCCGGTATTTCTAATAGTTGTCTTGCCTCCTGTGCAAGTCATCCCATGGGATTAAGACATCCCATAGGACCCTACATTTACAAGTGATACTGTCGCCCAAAACAAAGCAAGAAAAAAACGATTATTTTGTAAAAAGACAAAACGGTTTTTGCGTTGTTAGTCCGTTCTAAACCTTGCTTTCCGTTGACCTTAATCGTGCGCAAAATCCAATCTGAAAGCGTTCAGAAGAATGTCCCTTGAATCTGTTTCAGATATTGGTGTGTGTGTGTGTGTGTATGTGTGTGTGTGTGTGTGTGTGTGTGTTTCCAGCGTGTGAATTCACCTTATGAGGACAGCTGGGGGATGGTGAATTGAAGCCTGTCTCCGACGTCTGGTTGAGATTCTGTAAGGAAAACACATTATCAGTGGCCTGCTTTCTGCAGAGGGGTCGTCTCTATGGCGAATCTCAAGCCGCCGCCACGGCCCTCGCCGCCGCCATGGCTTTCGCTGGCTTCCCATTATTACCTTGCCGTGGATCTCACCGGGGTTAGCAACCACATTTTTTTTTCACCCGTCTGCTAATCCGGGCAGACAGCTTTCATGGACAGCCATGTTTTGTACTTTATCTTCACAATAACATCCTCTTATCATAGATCATAATGCTACATGCCTCTTTTATTGGGTCTTCTTCGTCGTTCTCTTTCCTTTTCTTCCACACACAAACGTGTCTTGGCCGGACCATGCTTTCCCTAACATATGCTTGCGCGTGTGACTGTGTCTATGGGGGGGGGGGTACTTTGTGTACTTTGGTGTACACCGGTGCATGCATATGTGTGAGGTTAGATGATTATCCCAATGTTAATACACCAATACATCACTCAGATACAAGGAAACAACCACTAAAAAGCAGGCACAAGGTAAGTCAACAACCAGCGACAGATGGTGCTGCTGCTTCTGATTATGCAAACATCCCAAACATTAGCATACTCACGTCGCATTGACAACAAAAACTAAACAAAAAAAGGGGAAAAAAAAAAAAGCCACTGCCGGGATGACCTCGGTATTAAAATAACAAAAAAAAGACAGAGAGAGAGAGATTTCAGCACAAAAGGTTTTCCGGGGGTCTGCCTCGCTGGGGGGGGGGAGGCCCTATTGAATCCGTGAGCCTGTGGTACGAGCCGCTGCTCTCGGACAATATTAATGTCTTTCTCTCGCTATCACCTGGAGAGGCTAAGACACTTAACTGCCCGCACTCCTGACATCTATATTTCATCGCAACTTAGGCGGGGAGGAAAAAGAAAAGCGCCAACCCGAGAAGACCGACCAAAAGAAAGGGGGGAATAAAAAAAGCAAGACCTTTGCTGCAGCATAAACACCACAGCTCATGAAATATGAATGGATGTATGGGTCGGCTTGGTTTGTTGAAATTAGTAGACGCAATTTCCCCCCGCAGACTGGGTAGTCCCAAAACTATGATATAATAATTGATGTGACAAATAAACTGTTATTTTCTTTCGGGATGAACACACCAGAGGCCTAAGTGTGTGTGTGTGTGTGTTTTTGTGTGTGTGTGTGCGTGTGACTGCAGGAATTACCATCAATTGCACAACAGATATATACAGAATACATACAGATTTGAATTAAATATTTCAACAGCGGAATATAATGCATTTCATTTACAAATCGCTGCTACTTTCTCTGAAGGGCGTGAACAGTGATATCATGAATAAAAAATGGATATGTTAATGGCGCCGGCTCAATATCGTACCTGACATCACATGAACATTCGCCTTTTCAGTCGGGAAACACTATTTTCAAAGATGGCAACACAGGACCTTGGATTTCACCACATATTGACGTTTTTCTCTTTCCATGGCGCTGGTGCGGTTGCTGTGATTTGATACGGGCTGGAGTGCACAACACCGTGATGTATTACAAACTCTCCCATCTGAGGAAATTGTAAGATAACGAATGAAACACGAGTGCGGGACATGTGATATCTTGGCGACATGCTGACTTTGCTCCCGTATGTCTTGCTTTGGAGCCCCTACACAGAACACAGGCAACTCTTCAATGCCTTCATCAATACATAGTATATATAGGGTTAGGGGTTACGTATATACGGCGCTAATTGTACATGTGTGTGCTTTTTGTTAAACCTTTTAAAGGTGCAGTGTGTAGGATTTAGTGTTGTGTGTCTAGCGACGCGGTTGCAGATGAATACGACGAGGTATTCATCCCTTTCCAACGACGTAGGAGAAGCTACGGTGGCTTGTGGAAATGTAGGTTGCGGATTCATATACCGTATCAACAAAATATCTGGGTAACACTTTATATTAGGGTACACATCTATTAGGGTACACTCACCATTAGCTAGTTGCTCATTAGCATGCGTCATATTCATATGTGTGTTCATATGCAGCATATTGGCTCTTTTTGAAGTCATTGTGAAGCACTTGTTAATGCCTGCTAATGCTTCCGCCTGACCATATTCTACAACTACTAGGCCATTAGCTAAGAGTTAATGGCCTAATTACTGCCTATTGATAGGAAGTAAGGAAGTAAGGAAGTTGTGGTACATGAATTACGATCTTAATATGCTTTTCTCAGTACGGGCCATGGGGATGGAGATGGGGATATCAGGCTGTTCCCCGGGCCTCCTCCTCCCATCCAGCCAGCCCCTGCAAACAGCCAGCCCAGAGACACCTCTTTACAGGTTTGGCGTGTTAAACCGGTTGGCGGTGTAGAGGCAGTGGGGTTTCGGGGTTGTTGTTTTGTTTTTGTAGCTATGGCAACCCTGTAAAGAGTCCAGTTGTTTGTTTTCTGTTTTTGCTTCGATGGGGCGGGTGTAGGCTCAATTTGGTGTTGGGGGGTATGTGGGGTATGTGTGGTTGGTAGCTGGTTTACAGCGGCCTCACCTGGTCTGAGTCAGACCGATGAGACTCTGGGGCTGGGGGTGGGGGGGTGGGGCTGCACACCTGTGGTGCAGAGCAATCATGGCACCCAGGATAAACCAGCGATCGCCACACACACTCAGGAGAGAGCCACTTTCATGGTAGCATGTACCATCTGCTCGGCTTGTACCAGCTTGCCATCTCCAATAACTGGATACACCACGTCAACATCTACCTATGTCCTGCGTCGGAGGGGCCCAGCAAAATCAACTTACCTGGCGTGTGGCAAGAAGGATTGCTCCAATAATACTGTGGGTTATTTTCCTCTCAGTGTGATGCTCAAAGACGCTATAAACACTTTGTGTTTTGTTACATAAGAGTAGAACAACAACTTCCTTACTTCCTATCAATAAGCAGTAATTAGGAGGTTAGTTAGGGAAAACTCTTAGTTAATGGCCTAGTAGTTGTAGAATACCGTCATGGAGAATAAGGCATTAATAACTGCTTTATAATACTAATATGCATACTAATAAGCTAAGTTAATGGCGAATGTGTACCCTAATATAAAGTGAGATAAAAAAGGCCACATATTCACATTTTGCCTATTCTTCATGGTAAGTTGTACAAAAGATTGGGCAGTACATGCCCAATGGTTTAGTATGTGTTTTAAGCTTTGGTAAACCAGCCAAAAACAAGCCAAAATACGTTATTCTAATAGGGAATAGTTCTATATTGTATTGATAGCCTATTGTTTATGATCGGTGATGCCTGCTTATGTATAAAGTCGATAGATAGACCCCCACGTAGCGACGTCACCTCACAGCCCATCAGATAGACACGAGACTAATTTGAACTCAAAATCTTGAGTCTTAAAATTAATATTCATGAGAAAGCTACAACCTTTTGCCTTTAATAAATATATTAATATATTTTTAAAATCTTTTTTTTTTTTAAACAGGGATTTTCCAGGGACAAGTGAGATAGCAATTATGATTAAAAATAAAAACGTGTACTCTCCAGAGAGCGGCCCCAGGAAGGAGACCCGCTCCATATGGAGATATAAAGGACTCATTTTAAGGTAACGAAATGCACAATTTTTATTTTAGGGGGATAATATGCTAATTAAAACATACTTGGATGAATGAATGAATATTAGATTCAATTTCTGCCAAATCTGTTCCCCCATATACCATGTCTACACACTGCACCTTTAAATGTGTCACTACCCCTTGCTATAAAATAAAGCATTAGACCGAATGCCATACAGGCCTTATATTCACCTAGTGGCCATCTTGGTTCTATCTTGGTTCTGAACACCCCCACCATGCTAACGTTGAGAACCAAGACGGCCGCCTTTGGAAAGGGGAAGGGTTGCACGTATGACCTCCTATATGGCAGATGTGGAGTATATAGCAGTCTGGTCACATTCAAGAGAGCCACTTCCCCTGAACGAAACCCAGCGGATAACAAGGACGCTATTCAGTGGCTGAGTGGACAGCTAGACTCGGGGTGCATTTGGGTCTCTAGACCCTGTCAGCTTGGCCTGGACTGCCGCCCACACAGAAGGAGGCTTTATATTGTCAACTTATCGGCATCTCCTCCTCTAAAAGCCTCGCTCCATTTGAGTCAACTTGCCCTAAGAGCAGCCAGCTAGTTCCTGCTTCTCCACCTCTGTGTACCCACCGCCCTACACCCCCGACCCTGAAGTCATCCTCTCGCTGGGATTAAGAAGAGCACTGTAGTTCCAGGATTATCAAATGCCTTTGATCATGTGACTGCCGTATTTCTGATCTGCAGCACATTGCACCCAAAAGGAAAAATATATATATATACAACATGTTTTTTCTTCATATCTCTTTAGTTCTTTGCAGTGCGCCAACCCGCCTCCCATGTGGTTTCCCCCTGGGTCTGCTGACTCTCTACAGTGTGACAGGAGCCGTTGACAGAAAGCGGAAATAAAGGAGTCACTTGCAAAGTCACAAGCGCATCTATTTGTAATATTATGGCAACAGGATTTCTGCTTCTGCCGCCTTTTATCTTCTTAACCCCCTTTAATAATGCTTCATCAAGCAGTGCTTTTCATTTTTTGAAAGACCTTTTTTTTGTTGCGTATGATTGTAAGTGCAAAGTAGATTTTGTGTTTTCTTCCCTAGAGTCTCCGATACACAACATCTATTTAAAAAAAAAAAAAACATGTTCGCCATATTCACATTCGCCAACGTCCCCTCCAACAACATCATCCCCCCCCGCTGTTCGTTAGCGATGCACGAGCCTCAGGTCATTTTCTAGAGCTTCAATACGCCGATCATTACTTTATTTACTCCCGAACTTGGACACGCAATCAAAGCCACGAGCAGCATGGGGAAGCGCTCGCAGTGACGGAGCGCGACTGTCTGCCTGTCGCTGCCTCGCTGCCTCGCTGCGCCGACGCACATTCCTGTAATTGTGAGCCAGGGGAAAGCACGGCTCGGATTTTGTCAGCATACCTCAGAAAATGTTCTTCAACTACCATCATCCTCGATTAATGTCATCGCCAAACCCCCCAGAATAAAGAGACATACCAAAACAATTATTTTTGATCCGGGCTTCAAGCAAACACGACGCATCCCAATCGGGAATGGCACATGAATCCTTCAATCATAATGAGGTGTGGCTTAAGGGGGAAGGGCAACAAAGGGAAAGCTGAGTCCATCAAAAAATGATTGAATATCATTTTAATGGGCATAAACCTGCAAGGCGGTCAGAGACGCCGCTGTCTACCTGACATGTGTAATGGACAGACCCCGTCAGTCAAGCAGGATAATACAAGCCAGTGGAGACAGACGGGGAGGCGCGGTACACCCGCACGCTGCTTCCCCATCTCCGACCCAGCTTGCCGTTGTTTACTTGAGTCTTTCGACACAAGCTTAGCGGCGGAAACCGTGCGCACGCATACAGATTCACTCAGGATTCGGGGGGAAAAAATGTAGAAATACGCAAACAAACACACACAAACAAACCGCAGGCTGCCTGAAGGACGCTTGATACAGATACACCGAAGAAGAAGGAGAAAATAAATGCCCTTTGAAATTGTGCCAGGGCCTCATTTGCCAAGCTGGGGTTTTTTTTTGACAACGAAAGTCAGATACTTAGACAGAACTCAGATACTTAGACTTTTAGACTGAAAATTGCACGTATCTCTGCTAATGTGGTGTGGAGAGAGGGAAGGAGAGACAGGAGGGTGACATCTTGTGTCCTGTGTGGTCTTTTCTGACACGGCTTGTTTGTAGAAGTACGTGGCGGCAGTGCGATGCAATGATTTGTCTGGCAACGGAGAGAGGGGTAATCTACATGACAAGGAGACCCGGTGGCACACAGGAACTCGCCTTTGAGCAAAGTGCCAAAAAACGGAAAGGACAAAAAATCTCGGGAGGGAAAAACAGCGTAATTACAACAAACAAAGCTCTTGTTGGGTTTTTTAGAGAACTGTCCGAACGTCATCCTCTCCAAAACACATTACTCCCATCGTCCCATCATCGGCTTGGTGAGCAAACCCTTCTGATGGCAATGATGCCAATGTTAGAAATCCCTACAACTGTTGGATGTGTCTGTAAGCCAAGCAGGACACATTTTATTAGATTTTATTACTTTGTTTGATTAAATCATTAACTAAGTAATCGAATCGAATAAAATGAGTCCTGCTTGGCTAGATTGGTGTAAAGGACTGTAAAGGACTTGCTGGTAACAGCCAACAGCAGTCGTGGTGGAGTGGGAGGATGATGAGGTTCGATCCATCCATTGTAATTATGAGTTACCTAGTAAGGCCTTCTGAATCAATAACTAATCTGTCAGAATCCAATCAGGAGAAGCATATTCAGAACATCGATTTTGCTTGTTTTTGTTTTTAATAACACTCATTAACGCGAAAAAAGCCTTTGAATATGTCAATTCCTTACTTCTAACGAAGAAAGATGGCTTTGCAGATTGTCCAGAATAAAAGAACCCAAAAAATAATGGATGAACTGAGCGAGGGACCGGACCAGTCAACAAGATGAGAGGCCGCATGGACAGAAAGCCTCTAATCCTTCTAATATTTTGGGTGTCTTTGTAAGATAAAAACCAAACTTTGGCATTGTCTTGACGAGAGAGAGAGAGAGAGAGAGAGAGAGAGAGAGAGAGAGAGAGAGAGAGAGAGAGAGAGAGAGAGAGCGCCTCGCCTAGTTCAAGTGTCTTTGGGCGTCAGATCAAACCGCTGGGCGGGTCTTCAAGCCGCGTACAGTTGACCACATCATGTGGGCACGCTTGTCGCAAAAGCCCGCGACACGCTCTCCTCTCTTCAAAGTGTATTTCTTGGCGTGCGGCGCGCTCGTCGCTCTCCCTCCAACAAATTTGTCATTGTAAGCCTGCCGCTGTTGTTGCCAGGCCTGGATGATAGCATTAGGGCATCTCTTCTGATCCAGGCGGTGGCTAGGGAGCGGGCCAACTGCACGCACCGCCCTGGGACATCCACGCAGGCGCTGCTGCCCGCTGATGCCTGCCTCTGAGAGCTGTGGGGTGCCCACTGGCACCGCAGACTCTTAGCATTCGACACAGAGCGGGAGCTCATCCACTTTGTGAAGACTTTGCTTGTGTGTGTGTGTATGTGTGTGTGTGTGTGGGGGGGGTGGGGGGTGAATCCTGTTTGAGTGTACAGCAGTTGTGAACATGATCGTGTGCATAGACACATATACACACACACGTGCAAATGTGTCTGTGCCTCTGTGTGTGTGTGTGTGTGTGTGTGTGTGAGCATGAGTGAGTGCACAGGATGGTGATTAAGTGCATGTGTGCACAATTATCATGCAATGAGGCCAGGCTATTTTTCTTTTCGCAATTAAAGTGTTGAGCGAGTTGTAATGACACACAGCCTCTCATTGATGGCCTCTGGAGGTCAATATCACCATTTTCCTCCACTGATGGACCGTCTTTGGAATTTGCCACACAAAATTGTCTTTGTCACTTCATTATGTGTATTTGAAGCTACCGCTAATGTCCTCATTCAAATGCTTTGGATGCTGCTCTGCCGATTGGGTTATCAGAAGCTGTTAGGCAATTTACCACTCTGGTTTCTTCTTTCTACTTGGCTGAGCAGAGAGAGCATCACGTGGATTCAATATTACACGGGCAAGAAGTGGTCGGGGAAAGCCGTTTTTCATGGCGCAAAATATAATGTGTGCGAATGGAGATAGACACAATCGCATTAAGGTAATAAGGATTTCTTTTTGGGGGAATTTAATTCCTTAAGTGAATAAAAAACGGTTACTATGAAGATTATTTCCTTGAATGTTTTCAAAAATGTTCAAAAACTGGCATGGACGGCGGTAGTGCAAAACATTTAATTTGGAAATGTTGCCTGTGATGTGGTGGATGCTATTTGGATGAGAAAAGCGCAAACATATATTTACAACCATGATCTGTTGGTTGTTTACTTGGTTGTTTCCAGATAACAAAGCAACATCTCCGATTGGATGCACGTTGAGCATTGCCCTCTGGGCCGTGGCGCCGCACCGTGACCTTCCAGACCCGCTCTGCTTCTGGGTCGTGGCTTATTGCAGCGCCGCTCCGGATTAAACTATGCATGGCTAATGCATTTTCAAAAGAAGTGGATATATTTATCTTCCCCTAAGCATAGACCGTCATATGCTGCACCTAACAATCAGCCTTGGCTGAAAATAACCCCCCCTTCCCCAACAACAACCACCGCCACCACCCTTCACTTGTCTCAGAATTGAGGTCCCAAAATAGCCTGTTGAACGCCTGGCCCCATCCTCGTTAAACATTTCCTAGCCCATCATCGCGGTGCCGCATCGGGGCTTTTATCTGTGATTCGGTGTTTGATTGGACGAGAATCTGCAAAACAACTCCAATCAGTCTCACTTGTGTGTGCACAGTTAGCACGCGCGCGTGGCGGCTCCTTAAGCTGCTGATGGCGAAGGCACAGCAATTAAGGCCGCCGACCAATCAAACCAGCTGTTCTCACCCCGGATGACGTTGTTCGCGTTGCCAGTTTTGCGCTGGACACAATGTGTCGACGCGCACGCACGCACGCACACACACACACACACACACACACACACACACATAATCACACATAACAGTGGGCGTCATTTTCATGAAATATGAAGTATACATTGTCATACATTGCGTTGTTTTGACGGATAACCACAATAATTGCATCCCGTTACCTTAAAGCTGTTGCCAAGACACATTTGGTTATTTCTCTTCGCCATCTCCACTAAATCCACTGTAGACTTCACCCCCACTCACTCGATGTTGGCTTTTTCTCTCTTCTGCGATGACAGCTCAACTATGTGTATGGTCGACATCAAATGAAGGCTGTGGCTGTCCTTGACACCAGCCAAGCCACTCTGAACACCTATTAGAGCGACCGATGGCAAAGGCAGGGGGTTATGACGGCGGAAACCGAGGGGGATATGTCTCTTACTCGGCATTACCAGCATCTTTGCTGGTAATGCTTTAGAGTTGGGGGCCGAGGGTAAGCAATGGCTCCATCGGCTGCGGCACAGAGGCACACATTAAGGCAGGGCTTCTCAATCTTTTTCCACCCAGGGACCCCTAAGAACGCATACATATTCACAAGGACCACCTACCACGGTTGGTAGTTTGCAACCTGAGTCTAACCCATCGAACATGTACCCCTGAAAAAATATATTTTGTCCTTGTATTGCTTGCCAGGAAATATATTAATAATATGCATGGGAAATGGTAAATGGACCGCTTTCTCAGAGGTATGACCAATCAAAGCGCTTTACAATTATTGCCTCACATTCACCCATTCATACAGACATTCACGCTCCGAAATGTTGTGCTCCGCCTACTGGCTCGATGAACTTTCAAGTTATGTCCCCCTTGAAATAAGTAATTATCTCAAAGGTACGCTTGTGTTTATTTTTTTATTTTTGCTGAATTATGTAGGAGTCTTATTCGTTATTTTGCGGACCCCGTGGCCATATGCGACGGACCCCAACTTTGAGAACCACAGCGGGGCCCCGGATACCCAATCAGTATCAGTTTGCGGCCGGGGGGGCCGTGCTTTTATTACGGTATCCTCTCTGCTTACATCCTCTCTGCTTACAAGCCAAGCAACATTGAACAACACACAAAGAGCTCATCTGCCAATAACAACACGACAAAACGACTTCAAGTGTTTGCGAAAAGTTGGTCGAAAACGGTACGCACTCACAGACTTGGTTCAGACATCCCAAGTCTCCCGGAAGTTCCGGGAGTCTCCCGCAAATTAACAGCGTCTCCCTGATGCAAGCAAATCATGTACAATCTCCCGGAAATCCGACCAAGCCAGCGAGAAAGACCCGTTGGTCGTCGGTCCGGGGTGTGTTGCGATCGCGCACACCCCCCCCCCCCTGTCGACAATCGCACCGCCCCCCGGTCGGAAAGCTCCCTGAAATGAGTTTTTGCAACTTGGGAACCCTGCAAAGGACATACAAATTATAAAGACAATGGACTGAAGAATGGTGGAGAAGCATCTTCTGTCATTTTTTCTGAAGAATGAGCTGGCGCGAATCTAGATTTGCAACTGTCGCAAATTCGCATTGCTCACGGTATGAATAGCTTTGATGTGAAATATTTGCAGGGAAGTATTTAGCATTTTCATGTAATTTATTCGTCACACCCCCTGGTGTGCAAAGGCCTTGAATCTGTCTGAGTCGCACTCCATTGACCACGAAATGTGCAGGCTTTGCAACGAACCAGCAACCACTTGATGCTGCGTGTGCTTTGAGCAACAGCGGTATTGTGACGTGAATGCAATGGGAGTGGGGAGAGGGAGTGCGACATCTAGTGGCTGAATGTTATCAATAGCACGTTTAAGAAGCTTCACAAAATATGAAGCCCTTCATAGCAATGTGATGCAGAGGTTGCTATACCTATTCAGCACATGTATCTGTTGTATGTGAACAGGACTAGAGGAAGACATTTATATTAGACAGCTACATACCGGTAACTTTCACCACAGCCACAACACTGGAGCAAATTAGTACATGGAAACAACTTTGACTATATGACAGTAAACAAAAATAGCAATTGGCTAAAACATTTGTCTCATAAATATCTAAGCTTTTTATGCCAGCTTTAATGTGAAGTCAGTTTGTATGTATGCATTTTTATAGCATTAACTATTTTTCTTAGAAAATTGTGTGAGATATTTATTTGGTTGACTGTTCAGCAGTTCTAAAAATAATCATTATTATCATCAGTCTACAAAGAAAGGGAAAGAGAGAGAGCCTTCTGGTGCTATTTTAATAATTGATGTGTTTTTATTTCATGGGATTCACGGATGTTTTGATGTTAAGGCCTGCCAACTTAACCAACCCACTCACTATGTCGACAGACAGAGGCCACACGCAAGCCGCACACTGTTGTCTGTTGTTGTTGTTGAGTTCGTTCAGAAGAACAAAAGAGTTTCCATTCAAATCAAAGTATTTTAAAGAATTGAGCAAAATAACAACACCCAGAAGAAAGAGAGAACCTACCTGGGTAATGTTCCTATCTGTCACGGTCTGTCTGCCACGCCCCCTCCACTACTCCATTCATTGACCCTCGCAGCTGGGCTGCATCAGGTGATTAGTG
>JAOPJH010000002.1:3761934-3775066 GCA_027122575.1 Merluccius polylepis | reverse complement strand
GTTTCTCTCTCTCTCTCTCTCTCTATCTGTCTCTCTCTTTATCTCTCTCTCTCTCTGTGTCTCTCTCTCTCTCTCTCTCTCTCTCTCTCTCTCTCTCTCTCTCTCTCTCTCTCTTCCTTTCCAGGATATTATGCACACATGCACCCTCTTTCTCTCTCTTTTTTTTTCTATCAGTTCCCTCTCTCCCCGGCAGCCTCTCATCACGGATGACTGAGCGGCATAGTAACACTTTGCAAACGCCTTCACTCTTTATTTATACCCCGAGCGCATCTTCTACGCTCGAAGGGGCCCGCGGTCCCCACTGGGCTGGCCCGTGCATACACTCCAGGAAAGTGTGAGCACCTTGACCCAAAGTCAAGAGAGTCCAGAGTCCTGGCCGCGTCTCTGTTTTATTATCAAGTGTTACTCATAAGCCTGTCTGAACTCAGACGCAAGCCGACACTAGGGACCGATAGTCCCGCACAATGCACAATGCATGCAGTGCTACAATGTCTTGCGCAATCCCTATTATAACTAATAGCTATTTTTCATTATTTTGTCGTTAAGTTTGAATCCACAGTAACAATGAGCTTAAGTGAGCTGCGCTGGCCTGGCCCATGGTTTCCAATAGTCCCAGGAATGCTGACCTACTGAAGTACCGAGCGAGTGTGACTGACCCAGTCAGAATATGGCCCGTTGTCGTCGCCAGGGTTTTAGCATCCAGCCACAACACACGGGTTGTCGATCAACAGTGTAGATCGGGCTAGTTGGGTTCAGGGCGAGTGGGCGTGTGTGTGTGTGTGTGTGTAATCCCTTTTTTTGTTGTTAGTTTTTAGTTGTAGATCTCTCATTAGATCCAACATGAAATATGTCTCCCCATGAAGCATTAGTTATCGTAATAATGATTAGTCCTTGGTTAATATGTAAGCTTAATGCAATTGCTATAGGCATATTTTTGGAGGGGTGTTTATTTCCAAAACCTCTTCTGCTCTTACTTTTTACCTTTAAATCTTGCCTATAGCAGCCTCTATATCCTGTGTTATTTGGTTATTATAAAATGTTATTTGGTTGTTATTATTGAGTTGACTGGGAATGATGATTCGAATATTCACATTTTTTGCATACAGAGGAAGCACTTCTGCCTCCAAACCGAAACTTTTTTTGGTGGGAAACCCTGCAGCCGTACAAGGAAAGCAGGGATTAGATAGACTTTAAATGAGCGCTTAAATATGCAGGCTATAAAATATTAAAATGTCAATTTCAATAGTGCTATTTAACACTTTTCCCCCCGCTGGGCCTACACTCACTGCAGGCTCTTTCAGATACAATGGGGACAAGCTGCAGCCTAGTCAGGTCCGTGTCATTCAACAACTATGAGAGAGAGAGAGAGAGAGAGAGACAGACAGACAGACAGACAGACAGACAGACAGACAGATAGACAGACAGTCAGTGTTTTTTTAAATACCAATATCAGATTCCAGTGTGTTACGGCCCTGAACTGGCCCGCATGCGCAGAACAAGAACAAGAACAACAACAAACACCATTCCCCCTGAGACGGCGTGGGAGTTGGATTGTAACCGGGCAGGTAATGCTTGTTCAGAAGTGTCACCCCAAATGCTTATGAGGTCTAACAGCTCACTGTCCCTGCGCTGACTACCTCCGTCGCAGCTGTCTGCCGTGTTTGCATTCACGGAGTGACTCCCACCAGCGCAGCATGGTGACGAATGTCGCTCTACCGTCAGCTGAGAGACCTCAGCTGTCGGCTGAGGTCGCACTGCAAAAAAAATGTAGATTTTTTGCAATGTATCTGATTTACAAACCACATATGAAATATGAAATAGCCCAAATCAGAATGGAAATGATCTGATTCCATATGATTTGGGCCACTTTTGCCTGCAGTCTGAGAGAGAGGGAGAGAGAGAGAGAGAGAGAGAGAGAGAGAGGGAGAGAGGGAGGGAGAGAGAGGGAGAGAGAGGGAGAGAGAGAGAGAGAGAGAGAGAGAGGGAGAGAGGGAGAGAGGGAGAGAGGGGGAGAGGGAGATGTGTATCGATTCGAGATACGAGGATCGATTCGAGAGACGAGGATCGATTCGAGAGACGAGGTGCAGTGTAACCAGACACAGCTGCGGATACACTATTGACCCACGCATCTCTCCCTCCGCCATGATCGATGCCGGCACTCCTGGATGATGTCATTATTTGCTGATGCTGCGTGACAAACGATCAAGCGCTGCGGTTCTGGACACCTAGGGGTGTCGTGAGAAACCGCGTTCACTTCCGCTTGGCTTTGCATTTTGAAGCCTCTCGCCTCTACTGAAGTTGCGTGGGCAAACTTTTTCAGTATACTTAGTCACTCGGTCGTCAATCTTCATTTGGGAGGAGATTGTATTCCGACAGGTTTTTCCCAGTGTTGGCGTGGGTCTACTCACACACCATTTATGTAGTGCGTAGATTGCTTTTTCATAGGCTGTGGAGGATATTTGCATATTTATAGAAAATATTTCAGTAAAAGGTAGGCTGATAATTTGGCCTCTCATTCACATACAGTACATGCACACACACACACACACACGCACACACACACACACACACACACACACACACTGTGGCAGGGTAAAAGTCTAAACAAATTTGAAGCTGAATTAGTGTCAGCTGTCAACACAGGCTATTTTGTTTACTGCAATGCAAGACAAAGGGATTAACACAAGTTGTGTATGTGTGTGTGTGTGTGTGTGTGTGTTTTTTTCTTTCTTTTTTTTCTCTATAGTTTCTTTATTTTATGCCATTACGAATCCATCACCGCCTCCGCAGGGAATTGTGTTTTTTTGTTTACGCCAATACAAAGATTACTTTCAGGGAAATGTAAATGGATTAACCTTCGCATCGCTCACTTGTATTCAAGGATCGTGACCTCTGTAGACGTGGTCACAACGTGGACTCTATTATGAGTTTATTATTATTATACACCTCTTGTATTTACTCGCTTCAATTCTGACCACTGCAATGGCAAATGAGGCCACAGAAAGACAAGTCTCTAAGTAACGGTGGGAGAGACAAAAAGAAAAACAAGCCAAATGAGCGGTAAAGCAGCCAACTCGTTTATGTTCATTTCAGATAATCATGTCATCCATCCTTTTGCACTACAAGCTTTTTGCGTCCAATACACAGTGAATGGGATGTGTAGTCCAGTTGGGCCATGCTGGGGCGTTTACATCTGCCGTGCGTGTGCGTGTGCGTGTGCGTGTGTGTGTGTGTGTGTGCTGTTTTGGGGCTTGTTAGTGGTCTCTGCCCAATGTGCTTGCTGATTGGACTAGACAACATCCAATACGACCAACTAAACAACCCGATTGACTGCGCACAGCTGTGGCTTTTAAGTGCAACACGTTTGAGGGTTACAGCTGTGCATATATAGCGAATGCGGCAGACGTAACGAGGGGATAAGTATAACGGTGTGAAAATGGTTCGCGTTGTACCAGTCGGAGAAGGATTGATTCAGGTTCTTTTTTACACCGCTCGGTAAATGCACACATAAACACATGAAATATTTATACACCCCGTAACGGTGCTTTGTTTAAGCCACCGAATCCATGAAAAAACACTAATGATGTGAAGAATCAGGCCATGGTAGACATCTAGAAATCCAATTCACATTTAAAGCAGACGGAAGAATAAACACTTCACACAACGAGACAGATGTGACAAGAGCAGCCACCGGCGCATCCAAAGACAACACTCATTACGTCCACCCTCATTCATTGTAACGTCTTTGACTTTCCTGTTATTGATTTTGTATGAGGGTCATTTGCCATCGTTGCCTTGTTTGCGAGGGAGGTTGGTATGAATGTATGTGCATCGGGGGAAAGGGGGGTTGAATGATCTCAGGAGCGGCAACCCATGTGTTCCTGGGAACAGGGTGAGCAGTATGCAGTTAAGAAGAATGGCAAAGTCATGATGGGCTATCCTTCCTTTTCCTTTTATCTTTTGAACCATTTTATTGATGCTTCACACATGTTCTCTGTTAATTAGTTGGTACAGTAAAAGCCTCAATATTAGGAAGGATTTTTTTTTGTAATACTTTTGCATTGCATTACTTATTGTTAGAAAAGTTTAACATTTGTATTCTCATTAGGTACTATTTTACATACAGTACATTTTCACAGTGCAGTCCTTTAAAAAAAAACACAAACAAAACCGTCATTATCTTTCCCTCAAGGGAACATGTTCTACTCAATCTTTCTTTTATTTTGATGCCACCTAATCAAATATCGGCTACCAATATTTGATTTATCTGTCAGCGTTGAGACAACAGAGTGTCAACTTTTGTAGAGTCCACATTGTCCGCTGTGCTGAACTGTGCTCAATAGGAAATGGAAATCGCCGGCCGGCCACATTTACTGTTTACCTTCTATGAATAGCATCGCATGGATGATGAATACAACCTGTGTGGAGGGGTGGCGGCGGGTGATGGCAGCGGGCCCGGCGTGGGAAAAAGATACGGAAAAATATACGAGCAAAAGAGGTGGTGGAAGTTGAAACGGGGAAGTAAAGAGGGAAAAAATGAGTGGGAGAGAACGCCAGCGGGAGAAAAAAGAGGAGAGTGTGGGCAACAACAACAAAAAGGAAAAATCCAGACCAGTCAGACATATGTGGGAAAAAAAATCCATTTCATCCCTCTTAGCAACTGCATAGCAGACATATGGCCTTTGTCGGGGGATTGGCACGGAAATGTGACATGACAAGTTTAATTCGCAACCTGATCCCTGTTATATAATTATGTGTTGGGGTTTTTGTTGGGCCCTGGTCATCTGAAGGGCCCTGGCTTTTCTGGATGCAGCCAATGGCCTTTTTTTTCTAAACCCATGGACAAGTGGAGTCGTGAACCTCTCCGACGTCTGGCTACACTCTGCGCTGCTTGGGTTTGACATATCGCCGGTGCCCGCGGACGTCTTTAACCTCACCACTTTAAATGGTTTGTCCTCTAAGAAAAAAAGAGAAAGGCTGAGCGTTTCCATCACGCCATGCCCCCGAGGTCCACTGAATACAATATCTCGTTTATTTTTGGTGGTTGGTGTGACATTTGTTTTAGGGCTAGTTAGTTCAGGCCTTGTTTTAAAAACAAATCCTGTCTACACCAATGGTTATAGATATCTGTCCACAAGAGAACGCAAAAAGGAAATACGCCATTGGTTGGATGCTTTTATCCAAAGCGTGTAAGCGCATACATTTTTAGCATCGGTGGTCCCAGTGGGAATCGAACCCCTAACCCTGACAACGTTAATGCCATGCTCCACCAGTTGAGCTAGTCAGCATGCCAGTGAAGCACACCAGACCAGTAGGTGGCTATTAAACTTTATGTCAAACACCACAGAAGAACATCAGAAGTATTGGCACGCGCCGCATTGACCGGCGTCTTCTTGAGCAGCGACACAACAACAACACAGCACAGCGACGTAATGATAAAGTGACGCTAGGTTGACTTGTAAACATGTAATTAAACAGTAGGCCTACTAGTCACATGTAAACACACCCGTAGTCCGCCATTGTTTGCAGGTTTCTGTGTGAAACAACGATTTCCATGTGAAAATTCGGGGTTTGTTTGTTTTGCGAAACCTCT
Organism: Merluccius polylepis; assembly: GCA_027122575.1. Lineage (NCBI taxonomy): Eukaryota > Metazoa > Chordata > Actinopteri > Gadiformes > Merlucciidae > Merluccius > Merluccius polylepis. The sequence continues at coordinate 3,769,473 of JAOPJH010000002.1, read as the reverse complement.
GGTTTCCCCGTCAGCACGTCAACACTGAAAACGGAGTTTCTGAATATCTTCACCCTGGAAGGAGTTTCCAAAAGGTCCGTTTTCAGTGACCTAAAACGCAGTTTGCATGTTTAAATGAAATACACTAGACGATTAGGAAAAAATGCTATGTTTTACCCGCCACGGATGTTAAAAATGATGTTTCTTGGGGCACTAATGGAAGCATCCCAGTCGTAATGATATATCCTGATGGTTGAGTCCAAGTTATTTTAGAGCAATGAACCGTTGATTAGTGCCTGGGCCCTGCCAGAGTGGGTCCAGGTCTATATATTTACTAGCATGGCTCAAACAGGCTGACCATTCACCGCGGATATCGCTTTCTACGATTTCAGTTCACTTCATAAAACCATGAATGAAACCTACTCATTTAAGCTTGGCCATTACAGACTATATATATATATTTATATATAGTGAGGAACAAACCAAACACTTCCAAGAAGTGTTTTCTCCTTTTTTTTTTTGCGTTGCTGCTCTGTATAAACATAATGCATCCATTCATTTGGTTACATATTAATTCCCTTTCCTTGGGAACGGATTGCAAAATAGGCTTGTTGTGTTTAATTAGCATGTTTAACCTTTTCTTTGTTTTGTTTTTCTGAAGCTATTTGACATATAGTTAGGTGTGTTACAAAATGCCCAGAGCAGCAGAGCTGACTGATGGCAAGCGGAGCGTAGCGGCTAACTTGCATCTGGCTTTGCTTAACCCTCAGCCAAGTGGGACGAATCGGCCTGTTGAGTAAACCCGAACAGAGCTGGCCTTTAGCGTTGACCTCTTATATAGCTCTCGCTAGCTTACATAGCTCTTGCATGCTACCGTCAGCGTGCACTCTCTCATGAAATGCCTGATTGCAATTTGCACTCCAAGATGGTTGGCGGAAGAAAGTCATGTGATGTATGACCTCAATAACAACAACAGCTGGCCTCCTTCAATAGAGTTATTGTCCTCCTGCATGTGTGTTGTTACTGTGGTTGTATTTGTCTACAGTCTCATGCAACCCAAGGACTGCCAAGGGTACCCCACTGTGCCATTTATCGTCCGCCGCCTCTACTCTTCTAATCCCCTGCTCTTTTTTTGTGCGCGGCGATAAGCCTGTGATGGGCAGCCTGCGTGTATGCGTCTGTACACACACATGCACACCCACCCGAGATGTGTATTATGCAATGGTGTTAGTTCTGTTTTCTGGCATGCGTCGGCCCTCGTATGATGTCAGTGCTGCTTAACGCCGAGGTCCAGCTCCTACTGCATATAATAGTTTTCTGCGCCGCGCGCAAGCCTTCTTTGATGAGGATCCAACATCTGGCTCTGGTTGGGCCTCGGCAGCACACCCCTTCTTAATATTGAAGTGAATGGCATTCCCAAGCCTGCTTACGTTGAAACCGAAGACCGCGCTTAGAAGTTCAACTTCCCCCCCCCCATTCAAAATGCGATGTTTCCCTTTCTATGTGGATAATACATTAGCTACTTGCCATTCTTTCGGTCAAATCAATATTAGGAGTAAATTATAAGTTAACCTCAAGAAGCGCCCGAGGTAGAAAGCCAAGGACTCTACTTAAAATAGTGAAGCCTCACTGGGACATTGCTGAGGGCAACTGATTTGCATTCAGCTGTCCAGAAGGAATTACAGCGGGGCCGTCCTAGTCTGGTAAGCGCTCAGTTGCGATAAACAGTAAGTCCAGAGAGAGGAGAAGACGCACGCATTATATCAAGATAACTTTGGGGTGACTTCAGGTCAGGTCGGTTTTCGAGTTTTGTTGATCCGAGACCAAACTGTAACAACACTGCTTTACAGCCTCTGTTGGGTTTTTGATTGAATGCAACATAAAATGCACCCATGACTCAAATGCACCCATGGGCTCATGAAATGGCTGGACAAGTAAAACGTGTATGCAAGGGACAAGCACATCTCATGGAAACATCTCACACACATGCTCTGGCCGATATGCTTTGCTTCAACTCTATAATACTATATACTGTAGTGGTCTCCAGGCTCCCTGTTGAGGCGTTTCTGAGCATCCTTGCTGTTGCGCCAACACCGACACTTGTTGGCACACGAGGGACGCGCCTATGAGACACACCGCGGACACACCCACGCTCTTAGAAATGTACATGGGCACATCCGCACCAACAAATGCACCGTACGCACCCGTCTCCAGTTTAATTTGCAGTCCTGCGTGTTGCCACAGCTCACCTGGAACAATTTAGCAGCCACAGGTGAAATTACTCTCCATTTGAGTCATTTCAGGATTTAGCAGCACTTCCCGTCTCGGAGGGAGAATGTGCATCTCATGCGAAAACATGATCAACCAGAGAGAGCAGGGGGGAGAGGGAGAGGGAGGGAGGGTGAGAGAGGGAGAGAGAGAGGGAGAGAGGGAGAGGGGGGAGAGGGACGGACAGGCGGAGGGACAGACAAGAGAGCAGAGACGGACGGAGGGACAGAAAGACAGACAAGAGAGCAGATAACAGAGACGGAGAGAAACAGACACAGACAGACAGACACAGACAGACAGACAGACAGACAGACAGACAGACAGACAACATTCAACATGAACACTGAAAAGATACATAATGGGAAATTGTTATTTATAAAAATAGCAATTTTCCTTGGTGGGAAAAAATTTTTTGATGTCACAGGTGCGTTTACTTGCTTGGGGGTGGTCGGTCAGAAGTTGACATGTGACCCTCACTCTGCACCACACACACACACACACACACACACACACACACGTAGACAGACAGACAGACACAGACTTTCCACACCGTCATCATGTTTTGGGCCGGGTAATGGCCATAAATACAATTCAAGGGGGGGGGGGGGGGGAGTGATTGTGTGTGCTTTTTACAAGTAGATTGTACCCATTGTTTGAGCAAGGCTGGTCATTGTGCCAGAAATGCTATTCTCTGCCACTGACGCACAATTTAACTGCACACGCAGATAACCTTGTCTGTGACTACGTGTGCGTGTGTATTTGTATACACTACACCCAAATACCAGCACAATCACTTCGTCTCCCGCCTTTACAGTCGCATACCAATTAGCCAGGGTCCTGATAATGAAACAAACCATTTGATCAACATTGACATTGGTTTTTTTTATTCACACTGATTGCATTTAATGTTTTTAATGCATTTTTAATGCATCCACTAGCCGGGAGGGAGAGTCATTACTGTCTCCTCTGTTGCTCGTCTGCAGGGCCGACGACGTTAAAGGGGTTGTATGTGGATACCTGTGTCTGACAGCTGTCTGGGCCCGTTATCGGCTCCTTGATTTCCCAGCTCTCTAACATGGAAAGAGCATTCCTGACTTCCTACCGCTGGCGTGCCCGTGTCTTTGCATTGCTACTTGTTAAGAGCTGTCAAAAAAATCACAAAAAAGATTTGAAGGTTCGACCTCTACCTTTTTTTCCCCCCTATACGTCAACCCAGAATATTGTCATAAATCTCTTTTTTTTTTTCCTTTTTTCTTTTTTTGAGATGTGGAGCAAGAGCAGTGGTCATTTTGTATTTTTTTGTGTTTGCGTGTTTGCGTTTTCTGTTCATTTGTGTGTTCAATGTGTTTAGGTAAACAAATTGCAGCGCTACGCGTCTCTCCGTGTGCCCGGCGCGGATGTGCTGACAGCCGCAGTTCAGCCTCTTCAAGCAAAGGACTTAGGAATTGCTTACTTTTGTCTTTCTATTTCTCGACGTGTATTTCACCGGAGCCCCAGAGTCAGAACACAGGAACCCCGGCTGCGGTAAATCAGCCACACTATACATCACAGCCTTTCGCCTTTGAGCACAAAAGCCACTCGTGGTTTGTTGTAGACAAGACAATGAATGAGTCTGTGTTGTTTTTGCGCATGTAAATATGGGCTTTTGCGTACTGCGTGCGTGTGTGTGTGTTTGTGTGCATCTGTGTCTGTGCCTGCAGATCTTTTGTGTTTACCTCCACCTGCCACCTGCTTAGTCAAAACTGGATCTTCGTTGTTTAGCGGGCGCTTTTATCCGCGGCGACTTGCGGTGAAAGCAGACATGTCATTAAAGGGGAACTGTCGCGCTCTGGTATTTTTTGAAATATAAGACAGTACCGCTTCATACGTGTGTTGTGAAAAGATTGCCATCCGCTACAAAAGTGTGGAAATTTTAGACCATTTATGTCATTTTTCCCCAATCGGTCCAATGGAGAAGTAAAATCCCGGACCAATGACGTTTACGGTCCAACTTTTCCACTTTTTTTTCCAGCGGAAATGAATTTGATGTCGCAGACCGTGATTGGTAGTATGAAGCCGTACTCTCTTATATGAGTAAAAATAGCATAGTGTGATGTTTCCCCTTTATTGTTGTAGGTTGCCCTGCCACACTTTGACACAGCAGACAGCTGACTAGCTGTGTGTGTGTTGATGGTGCGTGAAACTGTTGAGCACTAATTACCGCAACCGCGACACACTCTATTTAACCCGGGCGCCGTAACAGCCACACATCAATGTCTCTTCTGTCTGGTGCAGGGCCCACATAGCAGGGTGTCAGTGCTGAGTCAGAGGCTCCCCAGACCCGACCTTATTAGTAGGAACCCAGACACAACAGCACTCGGTGCCGTTAGTATCAAGTATCATTTTTTTTGGTTTTCGTCCGCCAGCGAGCCTCGCTTGTTTATTTGTTCTAGCTTGTTTAAAGGCTATCAAGTATGCATTTATCATCTTATGTAAGCATTTATTATGATGTGTTTATATCATAATATACTCTGTGTTTATATATTTATATATATTTTAAGATCGCAATAGATTCTGTAAACAATAAGTAATAAATAATATAAATACATTTGTAGAATCCAACTAAAGCTAATTATGTATATAGTCATTTAACACTTCACACTTCCATAGTCATAGCTCATAGCTCTTCTTAATATTACGAACAGCCCACCAATTATGTATTGCCATTTCAATCACAAATTAATTATCATATTGTATCATAGTGCAATGTCAATGAAATACCAGGAAGGACAATATTGAGTTAACACATGACGGTAGCGCAGTTGGCTGTGATATTCTGTGCTCCGGGCTCTGAAAAAGGTCAAAGGTTAAACCCAGCGGGACCCCTGATCCGCAGCTGGGTACCCGGTTCTGCCCAGGTTCCACAGCGTCACGGGGCTCGTATGCTCCATGTGATCTGATGAGCGGGTGATCCCGCCTGATCCTATTACCAGCGGACCATACTGAATATAGGCCTTGTTTCCTGTGCGTGACATCATCGTGTCCCAAAAGGGCAGTCATACGGGCCTGAACAATTGCACTTTATTAGTTTATTTCTCTCTCTCTCTGTCTCTCTCTGTCTCTTTCTCTCTTTCTGGGGAGGCATTTTATACTTCCTGATTGAATCTATTGATTTTCCAACATGTTGTTTTGCTAGAAATTATTATTTAGAGGTCTGAGACGAGTGAGAAATGTCACGGGGGGGGGGGGGTGGATAAGTTATTAATAGCCTTGTTATCACCTGCTCACACAATAGCGCAACATTATCGCTGGTGTCATCTGATAACACCAGCCAAGGTGAACGTCGGTGAAGGACATTGCGCACATGCCCGGGTATAAGAGTGTGCATGGGTGAGAGAAGCTTAAACCTACAAGGAAACAGACGGGGCTATCTCATTGTCAATTCATACTCTGATGTACCGACCTACACACACACACACACACAACCACACACACACGCGCACACACACACACACGCACGCACGCACGCACGCACACAGGCCGATGCCAAGGTACACTTAAACAACGTAATCATGCCATTGCCTCGTATCAGTGTGCCATCTGCATGATCAGCTACAGGCAACATACTCTTTTGTTCTCGCCCCTCTAATGCATTTTTGAGCAGGGCCGCCACACGACACCCCCCCCCCCTTCTCAAGTTGTTAAGGGGCTGCTTAAATCTCGTCGGGTCTTTGAACGCAGCTCAGCGCTAGGCGCTGGCGGCAAGAGGCAATACGCCAAGGACGACTTTGAGCATTCTTTCCGGCTCTGATCTCGGTTGCCTTGAATTGGTCCCATAACAAGCTAACTGTCCGTTGTCATTTGTTGTGATTTAAAAAGGCCGAGCGCATGCGTCCATTCATGCTCGGAATACAATGCAACAGTAGAGCGAGCAACTCGACCGACCGCGGAGGCCATGGTATTACGAGAGATAACTTGCATTTCTCGACCTCTAACCGAAGGTTGTAGAAAGTTATAGACGCCAAAACCAAAACACAGATTGAATATTTGTCTTGTTCGTCTTGTCCGCTGAGCCAGGAAGGTCTATCATTTGCGATGATGTTTTGAATATGTTCTTTCCGTGAAGGATGATGGTGGTGCGTGCCTTGATTCAGTGTGTTTTCTAGTGTTAAAGTGCCTCGCCGTGCCCCATTTTTTTGTTACCGTTGCCTTTGAACACCTGGGGTCAGCTCAGTTTGAAGCTGTTGTTCCTGCGCCGCAAGATTTGTTTCCTTTCAAGGATGTAAACCAAAAAAGATTGGGTGGGCTACCTGGTGCAGAAGGGCACCGGGGTTTATTGGTGATTTCCCGTGCCAGTGGTTTTAAGGCCGGCTGGGTGGCAGCTCAATATAAAAAAATAAATAATAAAAATGTGTGTGTGTGCGTGTGCATGCGTGTGTGTGTGTTTGTGTGTGCGTGCATGGCCTGCAAGGTGGTGAAACCCCCGGGAGGAGGGGCAGCAGGCCGATCGAACTAAGAACTGCATTGGCAGTGCTCAGCGTTGAATCCCAGAGTAACCAATCTATTAGCTTTAGCTTCTCGACGGTAATTGAGATGGTGCGTCCTTGAGTTGCAGTACCCGTAAAAACCCCCGCTAGTTGTTTTTTTTTTACACCTTCGATGAAGTTGCAGTCGATTAATTAAATCCGCTGTTATGCTTACGGATCGCAAAATAGGCTTCTTGGAATACAAAAAGAAAATTGGTATTAGATTGGTAAAATGAAAATGTGTGTTTATCAAGGCTAAAGATAATGAAGATGGAGGCACAGCGTAGAACCAGGGAAAGGGGCAGGCAGCTGTAACACGAACAATTAAGCAAGGGAAATGAACACGGTCTCGACTCCCGACCCTCATATGCAAACTTTAACCGTGATCTCCAATGTCCCCGCTGGCATTAGACAGTAGAAATTAAGAGGCGATAGCACTGTACATTTTAAAATAAACAGCACTGGATATTCTTCATGAAGATCTTTTAGGCTATAATCAGTGTCGGTGTTTTCGAGCATGGCTTGTCTCCCTGCATCGCCGTCGTCTTCATCCATCATTTAGCCTACGTAACTCCTACATAAATCCTTGTCCTTCCCAGCTCGTGTCATCATTCATTCACATTGACATGAACGCCATATAAGCTCTGCATGAGGAGGATGTGTCCAGGAGACCATATGGGGCTCAATCCACGTACCGTACAGGCTGACACGGACACACACTGTGTGTGTGTGTGTGTGTGTGTGTGTGTGTGTGTGTGTGTGTGTGTGTGTGTGTGTGTGTGTGTGT
>JAOPJH010000002.1:3672293-3682443 GCA_027122575.1 Merluccius polylepis | reverse complement strand
GTAGTAGTAGTAGTAGTAGTAGTAGTAGTAGTAGTAGTAGTAGTAGTAGTAGTAGTAGTAATAGTAGTAGTAGTAGGTGTAGCAGGTTTTGTCACATGCCACACCACTCTGCACCTGCCACATTTATGCCACATCGCCACCAATGGCTCCAAATCTTTGTGTAAGAAATGAGTCATGAGTCATGAACAAAGCGTTAAGCCAACCCACTCAGGAATTTTACTGTCGGCCTATTTCAAAAAACTGTGTCTTTATGTAATGCTTATATATGGGTCCTTAAATAAATGTTTATATAGTTATCCACTTAACCTAGGCCTTAGGCCTACTGTTTGCACAGCTAGGCATAAGGGCTAGGTTAAGTGGATATTGAACAGGTATATCCAGTCATATCCAAACATATTCTGCTGTACATGCTACTCTGAACTAATAACTGAATAGGTGTATTATCCAAGTAAGTATTACTTAGGGAAGAAAAACTTGTTCTTCATGATCCTCATCACCAGTATCTCAGAAGTATATCCCTGATTGTGGAAGGAGCTCTTCTCAGGGGATTGGAGTCAAAGGTCAATCAGGATATAGTGAGGACACCAGTGAGGCACCGTATAACATGAGAAGAATGTTTTGCAGAGTTGAGAGATTAGTGGATTCATAATGTGCAAAGGAATTGAATATACTTTATAATCAGGGCGAATACAAGCGTGATTACAATGGAAACAATACGTCACTCTCCCACTTGCCGTGGCGTATATGTAGACACTGCTGGTGCGGCCCTTCCCATCTCCTGCGATGACTCACCGATCCCAGGGTTTACTCATTATCTTCTCTGGGGGCCCTGATGTGGGCCCAAAAGTACAGTTGTTCTGTCCCCACTCCAAATGTCTCCCCCACTGACCTGGTTGACTCCTATGACACACTCTGTTCCTGTCTAGATCAGATAAAAAAACAAGCCTGTCTCCTTCACACACTCCGACCCTTGATACAATGATCAACTCCACCATCTCAAAGCCAAGGGCCGCCAACTGGAACATATCTCCAAAAGAACCGGTCTCATTATCGCGGATGCCTAGATGCCTACAAACTCCACCAACAACAATATCAAGATGCCCTCAACAGTACGAGCTCCTCCCACTACTCCTCCATCATCCAATCTGGTTGCAACAATCCCAAAATGCTTTTTTTCCCCCACCATCAACAAACTCCTCAAACCCATGAACATCATCTTCAATTCCTTTACCGCCAGCAAATGCAATTCATTTCTATCATTTTTCAAATAAAATATTGACACCATCCACAATGAGCTGGCAGCTTCCTCTTCCACGACCCTCCCTTGCCCTCAACCCAACCCCCTACTATTCCCAACCTTTACATCCTTCAGTAAAATCACAGAAACCAACCTATCCTCCATAGTCACGACCATGAAGTCCTCAACCTGTGTCCTCGACCCTCCCCATCTTTCTACCGCTGCTAAAACACTCAGCAGCCTCTATGGTTCACCAACAAAAATTCTCAATAAACTACAATACGTCCAGAACTCTGCGGCCCGCATGCTCACCTCCACTCGCCACCTAGAACACATCGGCCCTGTCCTCCACAAGCTCCACTGGCTACCAGTAGTATTTTGAAATGAATGCTGTATTTAACAGCATTCATTTCAAAATACTCATCACTTACAAAGCCATGAATAAGGGACCTCTCCCTACCTCGCCCTCCTTCTCCACCCCTCATCTACCCGATCTTTCACAAACACTCACATACACACACAAACTAACTATGAACGCACTTCACAGTGCTGACATGAGGTGACGCGTTGTAAAGCCACCGATGACAAAACGCCTCATTGATGATGACCATGATACGTCTGTCTTGTGTCCAGTAAGGGGATTACCTGAGATCAGGGCACACACCCATTTTCCAGACTTCAGTGAATAACTTATCTTATCACAAACAACAATGTGACTGACTCAGCCTTCTTAATATGTGCGCCCTCGCACAGTGACTATTCCTATATATAGGCATACAAAGTATGCTTTATTTATTTGGATGGAATGACAATCACAGTTTATAATGAAGTGACTTTTTTAGTGAGAAAAGACCATATCTCTCTTACAAGTAAATGCACGTACCTCAGTGTTTCTACAAAAGTATGTTTCTATTATGTGCTCTTATAGACCGACATTGCTCATCCAGACATCCATTGGCTAAAAAAATAAATATATTCGTATGCAACTGTAGCTGCAATGACTCATTCAGATCTCGTTAGTTCTGGCAACCGAATTTGTCTTGTTATCTCAAAACTACACATCCCTTGATTGAGTCAGATCTATGCGTTGGCTGTAAAACATATTTTCAACCAAGAAACTGGAGGTTTGAAATGAAATGAAAGGAAAAGATGATTGCAAAATTCATTCCCTGGTTGTATTCCTCTCACCCACATGAGTGGGTGCTTTGGAACGAGTAATGACTTGTTCATATGAGGAGAAGTGGCGGGACACAACCCTGTGCTGCCTCTTCCCCTCATTCCTGACACAATGGGGGTCATGGGGGATGGAGGGGCTTGTGACAAACAAAAGACATAATCTACAGTCTGGCACACACACACAGGCAGGCACACGCAAGCATGAGCACACAACATGAACAAGCCTGCTAAGGAAATTAGTATGCTATGCAGCAGATTGGCAAACAGTAAATGCCTGCCACCACCAGAGAGAGAGAGCGAGCGAGCGAGAGAGAGAGAGAGAGAGAGAGAGAGAGAGAGAGAGCAAGAGAGCGAGCGAGCGAGCGAGAGAGAGAGAGAGAGAGAGAGAGCCACAGGGGGACAAAAGTGAGGGGGTGTTGAGAAGGAGGAGAGAATTTGAGGGGCGCTAAGAAAGCAGACGGTAAGGAAAGACGAGAGTGTGTAAGCGTGCGTATGGCCAGACAGTATAAAGGAGGAGAACAAGAGAAGACAATAAGACCTTAAAAACACCCATTCATCATTCAACAGGTACGGTAAGCCAATAGTAGCATTTAGGCCTATTTAGGCCTTCCTTCATATCGAATAGCGTTACTATGGTGATATTAACATTCGCGAAGACAAGCTCTTAAGCTGTATTGGTATTTTTGTGTGCGTCATGTGCTCCTTAAACACAGCAAACAACAAGTTTCGATTTGTATTTTGTAACATTTGAACAGTTATATATAGATACATCTAGAACTGTTTACGTTATATCGTTCCTTAAAAGGAGAGGAGGTTCGGCGGTTGAATTCAGCTTGGGTTCCCACAGAACCCGGCTGGCCTGCTGCCAGTAGAGAGCAGACTGCTCTTTCCCCCTTCATCTCAACTTCATCATCCCCATGTTCCCATGGGTACAAAGGGGTACCAGCGGCATATTTAGGCTTATGTGTCACCAGGGAACACCATTGACATAGTTGCTATAGAAACAGCTATATATAGTTTCTCTTTTTGACTTGATGGTTCCATTTCAACTCGTTGACTACATACTCTCACTTAAGACTTACATTGACGCCATTGTGGCGTTACATATATACACACATGCTATAACAGCTGAGAAACTAATCTTAATTTTGAATCTTGCGATTTCTATTTGCAGAGATGACGGTACTGATGGTGTTACTCTACAAGAGCCTGGCCGTGCTCCTACTATTTCTGACCCTTGACCCCACCTTACGGCTAACCCACGCTCTCTCCACCTCATCTCCCACCACCCGCACACGCATCCAGTTTATGACCGACGACACAGACTACGACGACGACAGCCCCAGCGATTCCCCGAACGTGGCGACTCCCGTGCCGACTCGCATTCTTCACAAGCTGTGCCAGTACGATCCCTGCCGGGAAGACCAGCCACCTTGCACCAACCACTTGGCCCAGATCGGCTGCCTCTGCCCTGGCCTCAGCGGGGCTCACCAGCTCCCTCACCCTCCGAGGCTCCAGGGGTTGCTGCCGGCCGGCAGCAGCGAGGGAGGTGGCGGTGGAGTGGAGGTCCAGTGGTGCGCCCCGTCCTCCGTCGTGTCTGGATACAGAGTGGTGGTCGAGGGCAACAGAAGCGCTGCCCTGGAGTTTGGGGCGCAGGCGCGTCGGGGGCAGCTGCGGCCCCTGGAGGCCGGGGCCAAGGTGTGCGTGGAGGCGGTGAACGGGGTGGGCCGCAGCGTGGCGTCAGAGTTGTCCTGTAAGCGCTACCACCCCCCCGCGCCGCACAGCAGCTCTGTGAAGGCAGGGCTCATAGGGGGCAGGGTTGCAGTTCTCCTTCTGCTGGCGGTCATGGCAATAATGATCCTCTGGAAACGGCGAGCGAGAAGGAAGTCGACCAAGGGCGCCGCTGAGGGACTGGGGAACCCTTCTTACAGCGCAGAAGGCAATCTGTGAGCAAAACACATGGACCCATCCCAGTCATGCAAGGAAGGAGGAGGACAGATGATCATCAGACTGAGGAGGGAACCCAGCTCAATGACTCTTAGAAACTCTATTGTAGACGAATCTTACAATCATGGTACTGTTAATATAGTAGACCTATAGTGTCAGCACATTTTAATTTGGAGGATGTTATGGATTAACACTTACGCACCAACAGGTGATCGATGGGTGAAACTGCAGGTTGATTTGCTGGCAAATCCTCTGGCTTAATATAGGAAGTTACACGGCAGGATAATTGTCTATACGCTAATTTTTTTTACAATGTATTAACCGATCCTACGAATAAATATATTTTGTCCTCAAAGCCCTCTGTTAATTTGTAACGTGGACGCACTTTAATGGCTCTTAATGCGTTTTAATGGTTACACTTGCGCAACGTCTCTTACTTTGAAAATCCCATTCGGGGCGGCTACTGAAGGCGGCAGCTTTGCAATGGTTGGCCACGTTTCGCGTTAGATCCCGCCGCCCCTTCGCCGTCTCAGCCAATGAGGTTGCTCCACAACAAACCGGTTGAACGACTTCAACCAACTTGCTGGGCGTCGACGCACAGTGAGCGGCACCCCCACCTGTAGATACCTGTACCCACCTGTAGATACCTGTGGGCTGTGGACACCTGCTGCACGCGGAGATGGCAAACACAGGTAAGTCTTAATGGTCTTAATGCGACGCTGAAGCGCGACGTATATAAATGGCGTAGTTAGAAAATGCGCCCATAAATCTGTGCATTTGGGAAGAAATGATGAACGTAAAGCAGGTCACGGTTGAGTCTTGAAGCGGTCTTCCTTATGGAATATGAAATATGAGATGATGTGAACCCCTGGGGAGGAAAGCGGCGGGATCCTACTCATGGTGACTCAGCGTCCCCCACGTGAGCCCATCTTTGGGGACCGTGAGCGCCTGCTTCCGGTCTCGTGACCAAAACGCGTGCACGTGTGCGCGTTCGATCGTGCCACAATAAAAGTCCCACCGTGGAAACTGTTCATTTGTTTTTTTTAAGATGTCCTGCCTTTATAGGAGGCCACTGCCTTACACGTCTCCGCAGTACCAATAGTGATGGACATCCGTGTCTTCTTATGCAAACTAAAAGTGGTTCGTGGCTTCAACTGGATGCGATCAGGAGCCTTGATGCACTTGCAGCGCACCTGTCGAGGCTCTTACGTCACCGGGGCTCCCTTTGGTAATCAAAATCAATCAATCAATCACCTCATTTTTCCTGTAATGGCGAGATTCAATAATGGCGACCAGTAGGCTATGGTCAGCGGTTGTTTTCTTCCATAGGCGCCTACTTGGGTGCTTCATGAACCCTTTTAACCTGGCTGTGGCAGACCCGCCTTGTTCAGTAGTACACTGTACCTGTGTATGTTACAACAGGTGTAAATCATGAGACGCATTTCTTGACAAATGTACTCATTTCCCCCCCTTGCCAAACCTAGAAACACACTTTTTGAGTCTAGGCTGAAATGCATGTGAACTTTTTTCCACTAACTTTTCATCAAGTTGACGGCAAACAAAATCATTACTTAACATTTAATGGTAGTGATGAATCTCAGATCACAGTTCTGGTTGTCCCAACAGTATTTACCTTGGTAACAAAATAGCCTATTGTTTACCCCTCTCCATTTACAGACAAAACCCAAATCTCCTACGCTGATCTCAAAGCCCTCCTGGAGAAGAGCCAGAGTCTCATTCTTGTTGACGTGCGTACTAAAGAGGAGGTCGACAAGGGCTGCATCCCAGGGTCCATCCACGTACCTGGTGAGGTGAAATCTATGGGAAACCATCTATGTGGGAACCATTACAATTGTTAACATCGGACTAACATGTCCTCCGAGTGGCAATTTGTGGTACAGAACAGACACATTACAAGCACATAAAATAAACAATAGTCCAAGATCATCTATAGCAGCCATCATTAATAACATCACAGTCCATACAGGCTTATAAAGTGCATGTCAATAACTATACCAACAATTGTAATACAAAAATAAATATGTATACTGCACCTATGTATCCATGTCTTCCACATGTCCTAGTCCATGTCTTTCCCCAGACCCCCGTGATTGCATCTTCATGGGGGTATATATATTACATTTATTACAAACCATCATTTGTTGCATTTGTACCAGTCCAGAATCTGAAATGAAAGCAAATGCCTGTCACTGTTTCTTGGACCTCTCAATGAACATCATTCTTTACCTTCCCTCCTTCCTTACCTCCGTAGTCGATACTGTGGAAACTGCATTTGCCCTGGACTCTGCAGAATTCAAGGCCAAATATGGGGTAGCGAAGCCCTCGCTGGACGCCCCTGAGCTGGTGTTTCACTGTCAGATGGGCCGCAGAGGTCAGGCGGCCACAGACAAGGCCCTTCAACTGGGTTTCCAGAGGTAAATATCCGCTACACATGCATACACACACAGCCTGCAGTCAAACAAGCATGCCTCCCGCTAAGCATAGCATTTTGTAGAATCTCTTTAGGGGATTCGTTTACAGGAGATCGAGCATCACTGTTGTAACCCGATAGGGACAACTGATGTTTCCGTTTAAGCGGACATCAAAATCAACCACTGCCTGGGCGGTGCTTCACATATCCACACACACACACCATGGCAGCTATAAGTGTCTGAGAAACTTAACCCATCTCCAGGTCATTAACATCAACCACTCAATAATGCTACACACAATAAATAGAAGGCTTCAAATAGACCCTGTGATTGGTACCGGCCAATCCTGCTTCCGGTGATCGGCCCCCACTGAATAGTATGGCTCTATTCTACACATTTGCGTATAGAAATGCATGTATGTCTATAAGCTGTGGTGCATTAGCTCATACTTAAAAAGTGAATGCTTAATTATATACCTCATTTTGTGTTAACCCAGTGTGTTTGTCTCTTACAGTGCACGCAACTATACAGGTGGATACAAGGAGTGGTCTGAAAAAGAGGGGAAATGATTGCTCTACAGGTCTACATTGAAGAATATACATATATAAGCATCACATTTATTTATTTCCTGTAAAGTGTGCATCACTTGGAACATTTGACTATGGATTCAATAAAGAATGAAATCCTATGAATTTCCATTATTTCAGTTTCATTTACATCTACTGAAAATAAGATAGATCTCTTGTTTGACCCAACTTTACACCAGGTAGCTTGACCAAATCATTTTTTAATGTAAAAACTAGAGTACAAAATAACATTTGAGACAGACATGCGTTTTATTTTGGAGTGGAAGATGCTTCAGATAGAATAGCCGACCAAATGTCATCTGAAGAGCTTCCTGGCTCTTGAGTTGAGCACAAAATGTAACATTACCATTTTAAAATGTATGGGCTGGCTGCTTTTAAACTCAAGGGGAAAAACTCACTGGGATGATGGATGCAATGCTTTGTGTCAAGGGGAATACATTAGATGCATTATGTGAATGTATCTTCAGTTAATATTCATACCAAGAAATTGCTGCAATTCATTATGTCAATGCATGGGTCTGTCAGCATTATAACAATTTATTTAAAACAGGAACTGGGAAGTGGCAATACACGTCACTAGATGCATGATAGATATGTGCTTTGTGGCATTGTCCAAGATATACAATCCTATGACTTTGTGGAAGATGTATGTGTGCTCCTGTCATCCTAATTGCCCACACAATAAAAATCATGAATGGGTCCCAGACCAAACCATTTATGAACCTTACATAGATGAGAGCAACAAAACATATTCAGTCCTTTTTTACCATAGACAAACAATCTTCAGGTGGTATGTCAGCAAGATATGTAGACTAATGATTAAGAGCAGGTCCAGGCAGCACAGAATAAAACCGTTCAGTTGTCCATGCATAAGGAGGGAGAGGTCACAATAAAATAAAGGGTTACTTCCCTTTTGGGTCAGTCCTGCAGCAGATTGCCACCAACTGCTGTCTGTTGTGGCGGCCATCTTATATAGTGTCACAGCAATCAACACAAACAAGGTACAGGTGTGTCTCTCTAAATCGTACAAAAATGAAGAAATTAAAACATACAAGAAAACACTAATGTAATAATGCGAATAAAGTTGTTATTGTAAACAGATTAGGATTAAAGATAATAAATAAAACTATAAAGGATAAAACCAAAAATCTTTATAATGTCCACTTCTTGACACTGTTATGGCCCAAAGGCACAAAGACACAAGACAAAATGATACAATACATGAGCTATAATTAATAAATTAAACAATTAAATCCTTACAGCTAACTGCACCTGCATGGCTGGGTAAGGTAACTCCTTACTCCATTGCAAAAAAATGTCTACGTCACAAAGAGGCATGCTCCCGACTGAGTAGCATGATGGCAGCTTCTTTGTAGAGGTCACAGATGTCGACCTGAGGGAGTCGAGAGGCCTTGCACCCAAAGCAGTGGTGCTGGGGTCAGGGTTAGTGCTCTCTGCTCGTGGTGGACACATTCTGCCAGAAGTTGATCATGGCATCATTTTCATCTGAAAGAGATAATAGTATACATTAAAGGGAAAATTCATACCTTTGCAAAAATAAAGATAAATGCACGGTGCTCTATGTTCACAGTTTTACAGACAGAGTGAACTGTGTGTCTGACACTATTCACAATAATAGTGAACTGTGTGTCTGAAATTATTCATATTTTATTTGGACTGGGAGGTCTTCATCATATGCAACATGACTCATTCAACAGTAAAGATGATGATAATTGCTAGACCAACGGACTGTTTCCACATACAGGTGATTAGGGAATGGTTAGAAATATGTTTTTGAATAAGTGGTTTTTGAAAAATATGGTTTTGAATGTTGCACACACCCGGCTCAATGCTGATCGGGGAAATATGTGATGGAGCGATCCAAGACTCGATTGTAGGATTAAAAGGGAGGAGGAACCCCTTGCACAAGTGAAACATGCCGGTACAAAGCTCCTGTTGGCTATCTGGGGGCATGAAGTGCAAAGCTGGAATCTGACTCGTTGTGGACGACCCCTGACCTGCTGTGATGTACGGCAGAGATGGTTTGCTGCTTGTTTCTGTCCTCTTTCTCCTTCTGGATCTAGAATGAAAACAGATAATACAGATAAGTGGGGTTCTTTGGGGATGGAATGCAAATAAGATTATATCTATTCTGACAGCCGACAGCACAACAAGACATTTTGTCTGTGTTTTGTATGACTATACCAATCTCTCTGTATCTCTTTACATTATCTTCTGACACCAGGCTAATGTAAATAGTGTATGTATGTCATTTTTTCACTCTTTTAAAAGGATGTTTAAATAATCACTCCCTTTCGTGCATTAATGTTGAACCAGCTTTGAACTCATTTAAAGTCATACTCAATTAGATACATTACTTCCCCACCTTTCAAACATGCTATTCATTTGCTCTCTAACCCTAACCAAAATGCAAAAAGTTATCTATTGCGGCTGCCCTGTCTACATAGATGTCCAGAGATGTCCAAAACATTTATATTTAGGACCAGCTGCACTGCTTATATTATATTTTGATAGCCCCTTTTAGTGCTGAGATATAGGCTTTCCAACATGACCCCTGCTTAGGGGTCAAAGGAGATGCTCTCCTTGCTGCTCTCTTTGTTAAAGTAACGTGGGAAATTAATTGGGTGAAAAAAGCAATAAGGAAATGAATACGAAAAACAACTTACAGAATGCATTGTTATTATTATTATTATTATTATTATTATTATTATTATTATTATTATTATTATTATTATTATTATTATTATTAT
>JAOPJH010000002.1:3654585-3672193 GCA_027122575.1 Merluccius polylepis | reverse complement strand
ACACACACACACACACACACACACACACACACACACACACACACACACACACACACACACACACACACACACCACCACCAAAAGCCTTTGCTGAGAGAACATGATGACTTCTCAATAGTCACCTCAATGCCACTTACCAAGGGACTTTGACAGTATTTAAAAAAAAAAGATTAAAAAAACAACAATGTTTACCATTTCGTTCGATAACTGTAATACTGGTCATTCTCTTGGAGTTAGGGTAGTTGACAAATGCACTGAAACCGGTTCAAAATAAACCGTTTCCAACAAATGAATGGAAAATTCAACAGTCACACAAAAGACAAAGTTGCAGTGTTTTGTGTTTGTAGAAAATCTTTTCTTTTCAAGCACTCCTCCTTTCTCTTCATTTGATTGATGTACTCTGCACCAGATCTATATTGCGTCGAGCCAAAGCAGTGTGGGGGGGGGGGGGGGATAACTTAAAAATGAAATAGAAAATTAACGTTTTTCAATGTGTGGAAAATATTACAATACGTTAGATATAGTTTTGCAGACAGTACACAATGATTACTATCCAAAAGTGCATGTGAATCAGGGGAATGGGAGCAGAACTGTGCACAGAACAGTTCTTTGCGGTTGTACTAGCTTGATCATATGATTTATTTGCACTGAATGTTTTTTGTGAAACACTTATTTTTCTGGTCTTGAAATATTGTCCATTATGAGCCTTCAGTTTAATATGCAGAAATAATATATACTGTATCTTGGCTGGATATTTAGTCGATCTGTTGTGATTTATTTTAATTTGTTATGTGTTTTGGTTCAAAAGGGGTTATGACTCAAATATGACTGAAGTCAATTATTTTAATACTTGAGGAACATGAATCTTCTTTTTTAATATGCTGATGTTCTCTGCAATGTGTTTTATAGTCAACTCCTAGTGAGTTAGCACAGTATCACCATGGTACACTATGGGCTTTTGAACCATTTTTTTGGTTTTTATTGGGCTTCACAGAGCTACTTCAGAAAATGTTCCCTTCTGAAGAACAATGTCCTGAGCCGGATCCGGAAGAGCTGTGCTGCTTCACTCACATGCATGGCCCCATCCATTTCCTCATCTCCTTTCAGGTCCAAATAAACATACTATTATTGATACCCCTGCAATAATCAGTGGTTATGATTTCTAACTAACTGAACTCTAACTCAACTCAGATGTTTTATCATGTTCTTCAGCCTAAGAGTCTACCATATGAACATGGTAAAATATCTGTGTCTGCAAGTGTTTGCTCATCTTTTTGAGCCGTGCAGGTGAAAGGGGCGAGACAGTTTGATCAAGAGTGGCTTTCTCATGTAGAGGCGTTCCTACACAAGCTCAGCTTGACCAATGCAAGGGTATGACCAGATCTAATCTTTCTCTGATGTCTATGCAGCGTCTCACTCCCCAGTCACCAGATGGTTGACTGTTGTCATGTCTCACACAGGTGAACATACACCTCAGTTTTAAGTCATATCAAACGAGGCTCCAGAGAATTTTCAGGTATGAAAGCAGGATGCTATTTATTAGTATCTGCCTCGCTGTTTAATAATGTGTTGTATGTGTGTAATTGTATTATGTGGAATGCTGAACAGTTTTTCTGGTTTATATTTCACAGTGTGAAGATAAAGAGTAAAATCCGATTGAAAAATCATGTCAACAAGATCTCAACATTCTTGGATGTCACCTCCAAGT
Source organism: Merluccius polylepis (assembly GCA_027122575.1). NCBI lineage: Eukaryota > Metazoa > Chordata > Actinopteri > Gadiformes > Merlucciidae > Merluccius > Merluccius polylepis. The sequence goes on along the minus strand of JAOPJH010000002.1, from coordinate 3,670,485 downwards.
CAGTGAGGCAACTGTACAAAACACGTTATTGTATATCTACGCCACATACTTTAGTTTTTTTTTAATCAGTTTTGCTCTCTTGCCAATTAAGCAGTAGCTTTATCTTCTTATGTGTTTAAGGGCTTATTTATGTGTGCTTGTTGCTTACCAACTGTGTAGCTTCCAACTCAGTGTTTCATCCTGATTGCCAGCTTGTTGAGTGTGTCATCATGACAGTATAGTCATCAAATTCGAAGCAGGAGATATGTGTTTTAATAGACAGATAGACTTTCTATTTAATATAAAATGTAAGGCTTAAGATTCAATTAGCAAATTGTACCTACCACTAGAAGAAATAGGGGGGAGCTGAATGTTTATGTCATCCTCTCTCTATTTAAGGTATTCGGTGAACGTGGGAGAAAGACCATGGTGTCAGGGAGGACATCCTGTAGCTGGAGAGCGATTGTCTCTCAGCATCCCTCCTGAAGCCATGGAGAGCGGCCTCTACGGGGAGCTCAGTCTCCAGCCGGTTGCCCTGTTAGCCCCCTGTGTGCTACAATACCCCAACCTGGCAACCTGCCTCACACACATACAAATATCCTTTACCGCGTGTTACCTAACAGATGGAGGCACATACGCTATATACACATGTAGACACGGGAAAACAAGCACGCACCGGGTTTCTTCTTGACTGTCTGTGGCCAGGTGGTGGTGTACAGTCCCAGCAACATACCTGTAGCCAGACCCCCAGACTTCCTCCAGCAGCTGCCTGCTTATCTGGACTGTGAGCAGCTGGGCATTGATGGCACCCTCCGCTGTTCCACCCCCACTGGTAACCAGGAGCAGCTACCAGACAAGATACAACACATATGCCGCCATACCTGACTTAGCAGTTGTTCAGATATTTGCCATGTTGTCCGCATGAGGTAGTGATTGTTGTGTTTCACATGTGTAACGTATAAAGCAATGTTTTCATTCATGATTTTATGATTTTCATTTATGTAGCCTATTGTTTTATTGATTTCTCAAACAATGTCCCACTTTATTCCATATAGAATAACCAATAACAAACATCCATTATAAGTAGCAAAAACAACTCTATATTTCAGTTCTATGGAGAGATACAAAGCACACTTGGTAGTGGTAATGCTAAGCAAGTCTTAAAAGCAGTGGGAAAACTAATTAAACAATACAAGGGGAACTCACTGTAGAGCAGCCAGCTGCTCCTGTTGTTTGTTGCTGTTGTTTTTATTACTCTAATGTTAGAAGTTAAGGTCTACCATTTATTCTCTACAGATCTCCAGCACAGAGGGGGAACCACCCTGGCAGTGGATCGTGAGACCGGCGGAGAGGAGGAGCGGGGGTGTAGCCTGACTTTAGTGGAGCAGAGCCTCACGCTATTCCTCTTCCTGCAGCACATGGACCCATTCACCTCCGAGCTCTCTGATGTCATAGGTGAGGGCCAGCTACACTGCTTCCCTAGAGACCGGCGCAATCCCTCCTGCCTAATTATTTAGTGATTTACTCAAAGTAGCTTCCATAAAACATGCTAATGGGGGTAGTGGTATCACTAGGTATTTTATTTATTTTATGTTTTTTTATATTTTGCCAAGATATATATGCTATTCTTAACAGATTCAAATATATATATATATATTTACCCAGAATAAGTTATTTTATATTGTCACCCTGGGTCAGTATAACTAGTCCAGCACTAGAAGCTGGAATGTCAACAAAAGGTTTGCATTGCCTGTTTGAGCCACTCCTTCGCTCTTTAGAAAAGCATGCCTGTGAATTTCCTACAGCTACAGAGGAGCTCTTAGAGCGCCACCTAGAGGCGATACTGAACAACAACAGACAGGCGGTGACAGCAGCACTGCAGAGGGAGATAAAGCACATTCTCGTCGCTCATAGACAGAGAAGCAAGGCAAGCCTTGTCAGATACAAACACTGCTAATGTATCTACGAACACCCCCAATACATGCAATGATGTTTATACTATGTATGTAGGCTGTGTACAATGTATTGTGTTATGTACAAGTCATATACAGTAATGTGTGTTTTTGGATGCTCTTTGTTAATGCCAGGCCAGTGAAAAGATGCAGTCATCATTCAACGTGATGTTAGGCTCTGCTCTCAGCATCGTGAGCAGCAGCAGTAACCTTGAGTTTAGGACTGCCTGTTTCAACAACATGAGGGTATGTCACAAGCCTTATATAAATCTGCTTTTTATGAATTAGCCTCCCCTTCGCTTTCCATTTTTCTGCTAGTGTCCGTTTTATTGTGATTTGGGTTTCATATGTAAACTTGAACAGTCAACATGTTATCTGTGGTAATTTATTTATTGATAACTTAAGCAACAACAACAAACAAAGCCTGCCTGTCCGCCAGGTGCATGACACCCATGGCTTATCGTTGGCCCTCTGTGAAGCACAGGTGAGGTTGGCGTCATGGAAATTTGTTCCTCAGGCCAAGTGTCGCTCATTACAGGTAAAGTACACATCACGACACCAGACCATAAGCCAAAGGCTGCGTTCTGGCTCTTCACAATCCCACTTGGCGAAAAAATATTGCTAACTTAAAAAAAAAAAGATTTCTCTGTCTTTTTGATAACTTTTACAGGAAGGCACACTTTCCTGCAGAAATGAGCACGCCAGGAAAGAAACATGACATGTCAACTCAAACCCGGTGGCTTATAATTGTTTGTTACACAAAGTAGAGCACTGATAAAATAAAATAAAAGGAAAACGGCCTACATATGAACTGTGTGTAGTCATTTGAAAGGGTGAAGAGGTGTAGCACAACCAAGCACAAGAGGTGTAGCACAACCAATACCACGCACAGTAGTGCGTGGTATCGCTTGTGCTACACTACAATACATAGTCATGCGTTGAACTTGAACCTAATGCACAGGTGAAACAAGTTTGATATACTGTTAAGCCATTTAGGTGAATTTGTTATATTAAGTGAGTAAATAAAGGGACATTTTCATTAAGGAGAAGGTATACGGGTTCGGCGTCTTGCTGAAGAATGCTTAGAGGTACGCTGCAGACACTGGGGATCAAACCCAGAACCAAACACCCTTGTTTCCAGTGTGGTTGAAATGTTGATGTCAAATGTCTTTGTCATCCCCAAAGACAGTGCTATACTACAATACAACTTGAACATAATGCACAGGTGAAACAAATTTGACGGGCATATATATGGAAACTCATTCCTATATATGGATATAGATATAGATATAGATAATTGTATTTTTATTTTATGGCAAGAAAGCACTGCATATATTGGACACTAGGTGGCAGTGTCACGATATCAGACGTACCAACGCGCTGCAGCGGTGTCTGGGCTGTGACGCGTTTCCGGTCCGCCAGCAGATTTTCGCGGCAACATGAACACTACGGAAAGCACTACGTTAGTTGCGGTGGTCTTGTCACAATAGAAATGGTATTTTAATTGTATTTCCAGCTGTTTTAAGACGTTTTCAAGCGGCAAAACTGACGCGTCTGTAAGAGCCGGCGGTGTCTGCGTGTTGTTTGTGCAAATCAAGATACTCGGGGTTGGAAAATAAGAGATAACAAAACAATCACAATGTCCGCATTAAGTCTTGAAAGAATAAAGTCGGAGCTGGAGATGTTTGGCATCGCCTACGACGACAACGATTCTGTGCTGGACAAGCGTAAGTAACGGCATGTGTTGGAAAGTGGCGTGCGATTATGAATGATGATGATGATGTCATTAAGATCCTGGGGAGCAAACCGTGTCGCTTTCTCTTCCTCGTAGTGCTGGAACAGTCCATCTGCAACAGGCTGCAGGGGGATGAGATCGTGCTGGAGTGGGTGGCCTTCAGCACGACTAAACAAGGGCTGAGGCTGAGTGTGGACACCCTGGACCAGTTTGAACACGAAGTGAGTTGGACGAGGGGACTGTGGGTTTGGCATGTCTTTGGTCAAACTGTCATGTGTCTCATGACCTTATCAAACACAATTATCTTATCTTATGTATTCATTATCCATGTTAATGTCTTCTCTGTGCCAAATGCAGGTTTTAAACAAGAAGAACAAGTTCAGACAAGTCTCAAAGAAGAAGGAGGAACCACATAATAGAACCAGAGACATCCACTCACTGCAAGACTTGTATCCTTTACAACAGGCTTTATCTAATGGCAGCGCTTATGTGAGTCAAACAATGCCAGTTTCATTGTTAAATGCCTTAACATATTTCTACCAGAATTAAAGCAGAAGAAGAAGAGGATGATCTTCTAGATTCCTATTCTACCCCTGCTAAGGTGCGGCCTATTTGCCTTTCTTTGGCATGCTGAATTGCTGAAATGAGAAACGAATGATTAATGTTGACTTATTGGACCAGTGTTGACAACATTCGCTGTGGCTGATGTGTTCAGGGTTCTCAGAAACGTTCGCTGAGCACCCCAGAGCACCCCCAGTCCAAGAGGAGTGCAGCTCTGCTAACGAGCCCCGGTCTGCTGCTCTCCCCAGCAAGCTTCTCTCCCAGGTACACGGCGCAATGACAGATTAAAGGTGCTGTGTAGGCAACATTTCAGTGAGTTGTGAAGGGAGAGAGAGGAAAATATATTTTCAAAAAAAATACGACCCAAATAAAACCGCTATCTCTGCTCCCTCCCTCCCTGCGTTTTTCTGCCATTGAGAAGTGTTGCCTCCACGCACCTGTGGTGGAACTAGGATAACACTGTGGGGGGCGCTGTGTGTGATTGACAGGCAAGATGGATTCCCAGAACCAATCAGTCAGAAATGAGCGCGGGTGTCCTGAAACTAAATTGTCTGATGGGTGCAGTCAACTTGAAACGGATATTCGCTCACTAACAGCCGGCGGATGGCTGTGGAATAAATGATACTCTCATTATAGCTCTTAAATCTTACCCACAGCACCTTTTTTAAATTACCTTTCAATTAGATCCCCTCTCCCCACACACATACACCTTTAACAATCGTCGACTTAAGGATTCTCGTATTTTGAAGATGGGCTGTCTATGTATTGCAGTGCAACGCCTTCGCAAAAGTACAGCCAGCGTGGCGCCAAGGGGGAGGTGGTGGTAAAGTTTGGGTCCAACGAGGGCTCTCAGTGGGCCGGAGGAAAAAGCCAAGGTGTCCGGGTCCGACTGGATCTCCTGGAAGGGCCCGACGAGTCGCTCCGCTCCAGCTACAAGTTCATGTTCCAGAGGCAGAGGGATGTGCGCAATGGTGAGTGTCAAAGGTGGGAGTGGACCTTGTCTGAAATGTGTTCATTAGACGCAACAATATGAGAGAGACCCTCAACGTTGCTCGTCTATGAAGACTGTGTATCCATAGAATTTCTAAACCAAAACTAAGGGGACGTTTTCATTAAGGAGCAGGTAGGGGTTTGGCATCTTGCTGGAGAATGCTTAGAGGTACGCTGCAGACACTGGGGATCGAACCCAGAACCAAACACCCTTGTTGTTTCCAGTGTGGTTGAAATGTTGATGTCTTTGTCATCCCCAGTGCTGACGGCCAAGATAGAGGACTTCGGGGAGGAGCTGATGTCTCGCAACAACATCGAGGAGTTCTCCCCTGTTGCTCTTCCTGCCCAGGTAAACAAGACCCCGTTATCACGAGTAAAACCTGCCGCACATTTCGACAAGTTGTTCCAGGTTTACAAGAAATTAATGCTTGTTGAGGCCAAATTGCCTCAACAAATATAAAATAATGTAATCATAACATATTATATAATATTGAAATGCATTCTATTTGAATGTGCAAAACAAGATGCAAAGAGTCTCAAAAAACTTGTATGGAGATCATCACCTTTTTTGTTTTTCATCTTAACCATTTCAGGACAGTATTACCGTACTGGGTCAGGTGTGCTGCGACAGCAAGGGGAAACTGAACGCCCAGTCAGTGGTGTTGGAGGCGGGGCCAGAGCATGGGGGCCAGCAGGTGCCTGTGGACCTATCAGAGCTCAAGGAATACTCTTTGTTTCCTGGTCAGGTGAGTCACAAATATCTACCGAGACGTTCCGACCCGGAGTTAAAAGGAGAACATGCTAATATATACTGTGTATATATATATATATCTATAGATATATAGATATAGATATATAATACTGGCTGTAGCATTGTGGGGAAAAGCCAGTATTTCGTACAGTACTATAGGTTGAGTTTCTGATGGGCTTTCTTAAGAGTCTTTTTATGAAGTAGATCTACTGTTAAATGATTCATGTGGTAGCATCCACATGCTCCAAGTGGGTGGCTTCTCCTTTGCCTCTGCGCTGAGGTCCGTGCGCAGGAGGTTACAGCGCCACCCAGAGTAACAGAGCTTGCCAAGGACCTGGGAACTGAGACCTGCCCAGCGTCTGACCGAGACCTCTGACATTTCACTGGGACATGAGCACAGTGCTCAGACGGGGTGCACTGCAGTCTGTCAAATTAATGAGTGCGTGATTTTCTCAGGTGGTGGTGATGGAGGGGATGAACACCACAGGACGGAGGCTGGTGGCAACAAAGCTCCACGAGGTTGGTGTCGGCAGCTGTTCAACATCCGGGGAATTTTTCTCTATAAGTCATTTCATTCTGATCCACTTTTGCCAGATGACGTGTAATTGATATTGCTATAACTGAAGCTACAACTCAAGCCACTAGAGGTTGCTAATGGGAAAACGTACATAGTTGCAGGTTCAAGTTAATATAACAACATACCATAATATACTGTATTTTATACTTTTTTGGTAGGGACTTCCCCTTCCTTTCTACACACCTGAGGTGAAGCAGGAAATGGATGAAGGTAAGCAATGATAAGTTATCTAAATCAACGGCATGTATTGTTCTGTTTTAACTAGTAGTAGACGGTGTACACTTAGACTTGTAGTACTCCTATATCTCCCACTTAATAACATGCAAATAAGACTCACGCACACTAAAATGTGTCCATTTTAAGTTCCAGAGCCTGTCAGCGTGTTGGTGGCCTGTGGACCCTACACTCCTTCTGACAGTCTGACCTTTGACCCCTTGCTGGACCTGATCACGGTCATTGTCAAGGACCGCCCCGACGTCTGTGTGCTGGTAAATTAAATGTAGAACTCGACTACGCTGCTTTTCTGTTGCTGTAATTATTTGACTTCTGAAACCCCTTTTTTTTTGGTCTCTCCCTTCAGCTGGGACCTTTCGTAGACGCCAAGCATGAGCAGATAGAGGTATTTTTTTTCCATTTGTATTTGCTCACCCATCCGCTGCTAAAATTGCAAACCCTTACTATCCACAGGAGAGTCATTACTGGCCTGACGCTCGCCTTCACCCCACTGCTCCAATTATCTGTTCATTTATTATTAAAGGGCATGTTCCCTACCGTGCTTGACCTATTATGCGCCTCCTCCTCGTCAATTAGCACTTTATTCTGTTGAAAGTGCTTCATAGCCTTGTTTTGAGTGGTGCTGTGCCACCACTCGAGATATTCCACAGGGAGTATGTCAGAAGGGTTTTCAATATTTGTAACAAGTGAGAATGTGTCCAGTTGTGGCTGGATCCTGATGATGCTTAAATGCTTCGTGTTCCTCTGCGCCCCACGGATGTGTCACAACAAGTATTGAATTCCCCGTCGCCCTTACTAAGGACGTTTGCCATTCTCCCAACAGAAAGCCCTGGTCACAGAGACCTTTGAGGCCATTTTCTCTAGGTGTGTCGAAAGCATCGTGGAAGGCACCAAAAGGTATGACACATGATGATATGATATATGATACAAAACCAAATAATGCTATAGTTATCCAAGTTGTTGTCCTTCTGAGCGCTCAACTCCTAACCCTTCTGGCCTACAGTGTGGGCTGTCGACTGGTGTTCGTGCCGTCTCAGAGAGACATCCACCACCGCTTCATCTACCCCCAGCCCCCGTTCACACTGCCTGACCTCAGCAAGGACCAGGCACAGGTGAGCCCCCCTCCACCCATCACATCTCGGTCACATGCAATGGGAACGGAAACAAAATATCTAGCGTTCCCATGACTAAAAATAGCGCAGTTAACGTATGTTCGTTAACTGCGCGTATGTTGTCCTTCTCTGATGTTTACCTGTGAAATGCATCATGAAGGCCTCTTGTCCATGTATCATATCGGTGTATTAGTCATGATGGTCTTGCTCGTCCCTGTGTGTTTGTGCAGCGCGTGACCCTGGTCCCCGACCCCTGCACCCTGCTGATCGAGGGTGTCACCCTGGGCCTGACCTCCACTGATATCCTCTTCCACATGGGAGCCGAGGAGATCAGCTGGTGAGCGACTCCTTATACTGCAGCATGACGTTCACATTAATCATCGCGTTAATCCTCCACCGACGACAACTAATCCTAAATATCATCCACTTATCCACACCGGCTTTTGGGTCAGGAAATGCGTTTTTTTAATTTTTTGCTCAGCGTCACCCAGCTCTACAATTCTCTTGCTATCCCAACCCTAGTGTTGTTGGTAACCATAGTGAGATGCAATTGTACACTGATATGTAACACAAATAATATCTTTAATCTTGATATCTATCCCTCTTATTATTATCTCAAATGATTCATTAAAATAACTGCATACTTATGTACAATAACAATATTGTTTTGATCTTCAGCGCCGCCGGATCCGACAGATTCTCGCGCATCCTGAAACACCTGTTGACTCAGCGAAGGTAAGAGCGAAGCAATAGTAAAAGGCATCAGAATGATATTAAGACGGGCGGCTTTTACTTTGAAGCTGGAGCGGCATTAATGGCTGCTCCTGTGTGGTTGTGTAGCTACTACCCCCTCTACCCCCCCGTGGAGGACGTGAACATGGACTACGAGAAGTTCCAGAGCTACGGCCAGATGCCACTCAGCCCCGACGTCCTCATCGTCCCCTCGGAGCTGCGCTACTTCATCAAGGTACACAACGGCCAAATCCACGGCAACTGGCGTTAAAATGGAAGACGTACGCTGAGGGGGCTTTTACTGCAGAGCAACGGTAGCATTAATGGGAATTAATGGGTTCTAGTTTTGATTACCGATGTCACAGTAGTTTTAAGTATTTGACTCCATGTCCTCCTCCTGTACAATTCTGACACCAAACCAACTTTCTCCTACTCTAGGAGGTGATTGGCTGCGTATGCGTCAATCCCGGACGTCTGACTAAGGGCCAGGTGGGCGGGACCTACGGCAGACTGCTCATCCAGCGCAGCAGTCCGTCAGAGGACGGGAAGAGGGCCAGTCCTTGTTTAGCCTGTCAAGTGGTGAAGATCTGATGAGAGTTCAGTGAGGGCACAACTGTCTGGTGTAGGTGTGCTGATGTAAAAAGAAAAATATAGAGAAGCCTGTAACTGAGTGAATGTTTTATACGTGGAATTGAATTTGAGGCCACACCTGTCACACATTGTACATTGTTAGTTGTGATGTTAAATTCCCTGAAATACCCATCAATCGTCATGGTTTCTTTTTCAATAAATTATTTTGTTATAATGAATTGTTATGTATTGTTTTAGTTACCACAACTGTTAACTAAGTTGCATAGAAATGCTTATTATTATCTCCCAAATATTTTTGAATCTGTGTTTCTGTAACAGCCAGATAAACGGGAAATAAATAGTTTTTCTTTTACACGTTTTAAACGGGGGTTTTTTGTATGCTGAATGCTACGGTAAACCCTAGTAAGTCCCTACCCACGTAGGGAAGTACTATAGTTTGTCTCGCCATAGTTCAGATTCTAGCATTTTAACTTTGAAATGTTTGAAAATTATAATACATATTGGAAAAAACTGATTACTTTGAAATCTAAGGGAAGACAGTTAAATAGAGATAATGGAACTTGCGCTAACTCCTTAATGTCTATAAAATATAATCTAATCATTTACAAGGATCACAAAGTACCGTCCATCGGTCTGATGTGCTGATATTCGGTCAATCGTAGAAGTGGTCAAACTCATCATCTGTGTCTTCGGCCATCTTGACCCCTTTGTTTGACTCCACTGGCAAAGACTCTTCAAACGAGTCTTTTTTGATCACTGGAAAAACCAGAGTACTCGTCAGATATCAGTCAGACGTAGGTGAAGAGTATGTATTTAAGAATAATACAAAATCATTATAGTGTGGGTGGGGACTTCAACTTACCTTTGGTTTTATCGAGGGACTTCGGTTGATTTTCCCTGAAAGACGTGAATGGGTAAATGAAAATGAAAATGTTGATATTGCTGGCTGAGTGAAGGACGGAGCAACAAAACACCACTCACTGTTTCCTGTGCGTCTCTGGTGCGACAAGACGCTCAATGTCATCCACCTCGTCGTCGTCGTCGTCTGAGTGCTCCCCTCCGCTCCCTTCTCCGTCCTCGCCCTCTTTATCACTGTCTGCTTCATCCTCCTCCTCCTCTTTAGAAATACTTTGAACCTTCTTTATAGATCTGAAAGCAGGGAAATTACGTTTTTTCCCCACCCTGTCACATTGCAATACCCAAGGACAGACGGAGACATGAGAGCAAATCAACACAAAACGATGTGATTATCAACGGATGCCTTTGTTGTAGTTCTTATACTGCAGATTATGCAGGCCTATACTGACCTGTGTTCCTGTGGCGAGACGATGCCGTCATCTGAATCACTCTCCTCCTCCGACTCCCCTGCCTGTGAGCCCTGCCCTGGTTTTTCAATGTCCGCTCCTCCATCGCCCTCATCCACCTCCTCCTCCTCCACCTCCTCATCCGCCTCATCCTCCGCCTCATCCTCTATCTCGGTCTGGAATCCATTCGTTTCCTGTTCCTCTTCGGCCTGTGACCTGCTGGCGCCGCTTTCGCTCTCCGACGATCCCGGCTGCTCCCGCCCTTCCGTCTCCCCGTCCTCTCCTCCCTCGTCTTCCTCCTCTTCATTCTCCTCTCGCCGTGATTCCTCCTCGTCCTTTGCGTTGTCTTCGTTCTCACTGCCGGTATCTTCGTCGGTGGGTTCGACGTCTCCGTCGGTTTCCCCCAGCTCTTCCTGGACCTCGCCTGCCTTCTCTCCGACTCTCCCCGCGGCCGCCGCCGCCGGTCCTCTTTCGCTCTTCGCGCTGACGCTCAAAGAGTCGTCCTTCCGATGTCCACGTTCCTTCCTGCTTCCCTCCGATTGGTCGGCGGGATCCTCATCATCATCATCTGTCATGGGAACGGAGGATTCTTCCACCTCGCTCTTGGACTTTTGAGTTTTGGGGCCGTTCTCCAGGTCCAGGTGATCCAGGTCGCCGCCGGTCCTCCTCTCGGCTCTCCGCTCTTGGACGGACTTTCCTCTCCCGCGTCTGCTTGTGCTGTTGCTTTCTGTCTCCGATGGCGCGCCGCCCTCTTGGCCTCCGGTCACTCTTCTTCCTCCGGCCGCAGAGGTCGTTTGTTTGACCTCTGAGTCTGCACTCGAGGTGCCGGCAGACCTAAAATAAGAGAGAATAAGTGAGTGGGTTGTCAAGAAGAAGAAGAAGAACTTTATTAATCCCACATTGGGGAAATTCGTTTATCACTCAACACACACACGCATAGGCCTGAAATGCATGCACACACACAAATACAGACAGGCCTACAGACATGCAAGGAGAGACATGATAGGCTGATGTGATTGGCTGCCACATAGCGGCGCTAGGGGTTCGGTGCCTTGCTCAAGGGCAACTCGGCAGCGCCCAGGAGGTGAACTGGCACCTCTCCAGCCACCAGTTCACGCTCCATACTGTGGTCCGTGCTGGACTTGAACCGGCAACCCTCCGGTTCCCAAGCCAAGTCTCTATGGACTGAGCTACTGCCGCCCCTATTACATTGAAACGAGGACCATGGATGAGGTGACTATTAGTTGGAAGCATGCAGGTGGACTGGTATGGTAGCTTATACATAGTATTACACATTGTAAGGCAATCGAAAAAGTAATAAATAAGGTAGTGGTTAAGGAAGAGGCAACGGTGAAGACCATGGCAAATAAGTGCAGATACAAAATGAACCAGTTGTTTGTAGGTTATGTAGAACAGCGTGGAGAGGGAGTGGGAGGCTGGTAGGAAGGAAGAGGTTACAAGTTCATGCCAATGATGGGAATTGGAAAGAAAAGAGCTGTGAATAGTAAATACTCCTGGGAGCTGCTCTTTCTGTCTGAATCGCTGCGCTGTCCTCCCTCCTCCTCCTCCCGTCTCTTCCTCCTCCCTCGGTGGCTCCTTCCGCTCCCGGGATCGCTGCCGCCATCGCTGCTGTCTCCGTGGGCACTAGACAGACGGACTGTAAACACAAAACAAAGACCACAAATGCTTAAAAAAATCTGTCCAAGCGCCTGCAGACGTGCTTGTTTGAATGAGTTTCCCCATATCAGCTATAGCTAACCTCTTGCATTCTTTTTTTTTTTTACCTGGTTTAATGTCCAGCTCTTGGGACGAGCATTTGCTTCCACTTTTTCTGTTTTCGCCCCATCCCTCCGCATCGGGCGCCATAACTCCCACAGCCCCTCTGCCCGGCACCAGGCCCCACCCCGAAGGGCCTGCCGTGGACGGTGGCGGCGCCACTGCACTAGAAGCCCAGGCGGGGGACCAGTGGCTCCAAGCTGCCCCCCAGGGTGGAGGCCCTTGCTGGGGGGAAGTTCGACGGTGAACCTGGGACGGGCCTGGTTGCGGGACGACGGTAGTCGAATGGAAACGCAAAGAGTCGTGGGACTGGTGAGCTTGAGAGGGCCGGGATGAGGAGGGCATCGTCGGGGAGACGGTGCTCCTTGCTCTGCGGGGGTCTTCAGGCACAGACCAGGCTCTCTGGGGCCGAGGGGTGTTCTGGAGAACACCGCTATAATCGCAGGTTGGCGTATCTGCGCTGGGAGGCTGGCAGGGCGTCGTGCGCGCCGTGCGATAGAGAGAGTTGCCTCGGGGAGGGGAAAAGCGGTCCCTGGTTGGGGACGCGCTCACCTGTTCCTCTTCCCTCCTCTTCAGAGACTCGTCCATCCTCTGTAAAAAAATAAAAATAAAAAAAGGGGGTGGGGCTTTTACTCCATCAGAATCAGAGTGGACTAGTAAGTAAGGCCAAGTAAGTTTAACCCCAAGACAAGGAATTTGTCTTGGTGTTATGGTGCATAACAATCACAATAAACGTGGTAAAGAAACAGATATGAAATAGAATTAAAAAAAGTAAATCGCCAGTACTGTAAGTCAAGAAACATAAATATAAAATAGAAACATTTACCATGAGAACACAATATGTAAATTATATAAATAATATGTTAGGAGAGAGCTGGTCAAATATGGTCAAAAATATGGACCGTGGAATGTGCAGATGTTCACAGTTCACAGAGGTACAAATATATAACTGATCATACTGCATAAGTGCATTATATAAGAACGGACAGTAATAACCTACAATAGCACCTATACCTAATAATCAACACATGCCAGGCCGTAGGTATGTAACCGACATGGCACACAAATGGCTGCTGAGAGGGGCTCAAGGCAACGGTGGAAATTTCAAGTTCAGGCAGGCACCTTCTTCTGGGAGGCGTGGGCGTTTTCCCTCAGCTGTTGGTGCCAGCGGGGAGAGTTCTCCTGCAGGTACCTCTCGTACTCCAGCTGCAGGGTGGGGGGGGGGGGGTCAAAGTTCACCAGGTCATTTATGAAACAAACCAACAATGCAACAGAGGAATTACGTTTGACTGTGTGAACCCATCGTGAACCCATGCTTTATCTCCCTTAATCCACCGGCGAAACAGAACCCCACACACACACACACACACGCACGCACGCACGCACGCACGCACGCACACACACACACACACACACACATCCATGTATAAATATCCTCCTGGTGTCCACTCTCACCCTGATGGTGTTCATGGTGGCTGTGCAGGCCACCATCTCCCCCAGTGAGTCCTGCGCCCTGTGGAAGTCCTGCAGCAGCTGCTGGTTGTGGCGCCGGGCCTTGCCCTCTCGCTCCCTCAGCTCCTGCAAACACCACTGCAGACGCGCCGCCCTGCTGCAGAAACAAACACCAAGCGATCATCAAAAGGGTTCAGGGTTTGAACCCCAATACCCACAGTCTACCTGAGCCCCTACCCGCTCCCTAATGACATCAACAACAGAATAGGACACAGGTGGCGTGTATTAATGCGTCAGGCGTACAATCACAACAGAGCTTTTCTGGTTGTAGGGTGTTGGTGTGTGTGTGTCGGCGTATACTTACAGGTGTTTGTCGCGCTGAAGGTTGAGGATGTTGCCTTGCAGTTCCATCCTGCGGTTCTCACTGTGCAGGACATATGAATGAATGATTCATAAATGTCCTTTATACCTCAGTGTTTGACTGCAAGTCAAATCAGCAAACAGACATTCAATTGGTCATCAAAATGAGTATGGCCATGGGTTACAACTGTGTGTGTCATTGTGTTTCATTTAAAGAGACTCCTTCACCTTCCAAGCAAACACAGGATGAATAAAATAAAACCAATCTTACCTCTTCCTTATGCCCTCTTCTCTGTCTCGTCTAAAGCTGTCCAGTGTATCTCTTGTTTCGTTAACATGCCAGGGAGACAGTAGATTCTCTTTCAGTGCCGCCATGACGGCAGGCTTTCATTTGACGGAGAGCTTAACAGGGCTTAAGAATAGCCCTCATGGGAAGCCCTGATAAACCCAGAGCCAGACAGGGAGCATACAACCCTGTGCACTGGATTCATTTTGTCACACAAAAGCGTCCTTAGTCAATACCTGTATGCCTGTATACCTGTGTCAAAATCTACATGTATGTTCCATTCCAGGAATGTTAATTGAATGACCAATTAACCCTGTGTTTGTAATATAAAACAGTATAAACCTTTAAAAAATTATTATTAGTCAATTAATTAAGTTGTGTGCAAATGTAGAAAATTAAATTTTTGTTCAGATCACCAATAATCACATTTCTAATCTATTACTATGGAAGCAAATTGTTTCAATGAATGTTGAATTCAACTATTTGAATTTATTATCCAAGCAAATTAGTGTTTAAAAGATTTAAAAGAATGTTGAATTTAATACATTTTATTTTTAGTATTTTTTTTTTAATGTTTCTAGTTTTTAATTAGTTTGGTGTGAAATTCTGATTAAAAATGTCAATCCATTTTACTCTGAGAAAAATGTATTTATTATTATTATTATTATTATTAATATTATGATTATTATGGTTATTATTATTAATATGAGTCTAGCCATGCCTTCTTCCACTGAGAGCGGAACCTTCGGCGTGCGGCTGCTGGGCGCGCCGGCTTCTTTCCCCAGGAACACAGACAGCAATTCATTTCCTAACAACAATTTCAAAATCCCTTCACGTTAAAACTACACCGAGAACCACAATGTCACGGTTAAATTTACACATGGACACCGAGCTCGCATTTTAGCGACATTTTAAACGTCCAGTAAGTCCTTGAACGCACCTCAGTTCCGGAGAAGACAGCCCTCATAACCTCATAAGATGGCCAGCAGCAGCGGCAGCTTCGCCAGCAGAGCGTATTCCCGGGCGGAGCGGGTCTGCGGACACCTGCCTGTGGTCCTAAACACGGTCCTGGTCTTCTCCATCACGGGGGAGGTGAGCTACCTGGTCCTGGTGGGCGCGCCCCTGGAGGCGGACCAGGCGCGGACCTCCTGGGTCGGCTGGTGGAAGGCGGTCCACCTGCTGGCCCAGTACTTCATGCTGGCCAACATATGCTGGAACGCGTCGCTCTTCGTGAAGACCAGCCCCACCATCAGGGGGGTCTTCTTGGGTGGAGAGGGCATGGTCCAGGGATGGAGGTAAAACCATGCATGCAGCACAACATGTTAAAGGTACACCTACTAAATGCTAAATGAATGACAACATTGGATAAAGTATTCATTGTGTGATGGAGAATTGGGGGGGGGGGGGGGGGGGGTGTTGGGGTTTTTGGTTGTGGTTTAGTAAAAAATTTATAAAAATATTGAAATATAAAAAAAAAAAAAATAAAAAAAAAAAAAAAAAAATAAAAA
>JAOPJH010000002.1:3630706-3642912 GCA_027122575.1 Merluccius polylepis | reverse complement strand
TGTGTGTGTGTGTGTGTGTGTGTGTGTGTGTGTGTGTGTGTGTGTGTGTGTGTGTGTGTGTGTGTGTTCGTGTTCGCTGGTGACTGGAGGATCACGCGGGGAGGGTGCGCACCTTTACCTTGGACTTGCTCTTGCCTCGTCTCTTCGGGGTCTCGTCCTCAAAGTCCTCGTCATCCAGGTCGTCCAGGTAGTCGTCGTGGTCCAGCACCCGCTGCAGAAAACAAAACCGGAAAACAACGGCGTTCGCCATTCACTCACAAAATCACAGTGAGGGACACAAACCCCATATGAACTCCCAAGTATAGAAATTGTTAAGGGTACAGGTTTGCCAACAGTGGAAGACACTGGATTTGACACCAGCCTAGAACACTAAATGTGTCACTGATTGGTTGCCCCCCAATCTGGAGGCGGGGTCTGACCTTGCGTATGCGTCCAGAGGAGGTGTGGGTGGAGGCGGAGGCGGCGACGGGCTCCGGCACCGGGTCGTCCTCGGGGCCGCGGAGATCGGACGTCGCGGCGCCTCGCCTGTCCAGGGGCTCGCCCTTGAGCAGGGCCTCCAGGCTGCTGCCGTCCGCGGCTCCCAGGGCGTCGCGCTTCAGACCCAGCTCTATATCCGCTGCGCACACACCGGGCCACAACACAACAAGGATAAAACATACGCACGTCCGCACACAGGCGAGAAAATAAATGCGTGCACGTTAACAACTGGACTTCAATATGTCCTCTATAGGTTCTTTGAGAACTAAACTGCACGTGTTTTGACAGGCGATGACTTTTGTCCTGCTCTCGGCTCGACTGTTTCCGTCGGCAACATTATTAAAATGTATACACACAAAAATCCTATGAATACATGTGCATGCTACGCTGTCAAAAGTTCCCAATAACAGCGAGCGGTCAACGCTATCCCTCACAAATACAGAGCACCACAAAAAACCACTTCACCCAGCACCCCCCATGCGGACAGTTTCCGCCCACCTGCTTTGAGAGGAGGGAAGGCCAGGCGCGGGTCCTCGGGGGGGTGGGCGCGCCGCTTCTTCCTCCAGCGGCGAGCGGGGTAAGTGTACAGCTGGCCCGGGGCGAGGCCTGATGGGGCAGAGATAACGGAAAGACGAGATCAAATGTCTGACATGACAATAGCCCTCTATCGTTTTACATACACAAAAACCGGGACGCCGCCCACCAGCGTTCACCTTTCGGATACATTATGAGGCCAATTACATAACTATATTGAATATATTGAATATTCTTTATCGTCAACAACAAGTCGACCAACAAACGGCGCCACGGTCGCAAACCCCCGACCTGCACTTCTGTGTCTCTTCTCCATCCAGATGTAGCAGTTGGACTGGGCCACGCCGGTCTGGGAGTCCAGGAAAGGCATGAGGATGCTGCGCTCGGCGCACAGCCGGGCGTTGTAGCTGTGGCACTGCTCCATGGCGTCTTTGTAATACTGCTCGCCCAGCCTGGCAAGGAGGGCAGAGGAAGACAAAACAAAACGAGGTCAAACTTTTAAAAAAAAGAAGAAAAAAAAAAGATGGGACTACATCACACACAGGTATATTTTGGGTGTGTATCCAAACGAACCGGGCCTTGTGTGTGGATGTGTTGCAGATTAACATGCATGTCTTCATGTGTGGTCATTGAATTGGTATAACATGCTTGGAAATGGGAGGTTGTTTGACCCTTTGTGATAAAACCCGTGTTGCTACATTGATTTGCGTTGGCTGTGGCTGTCCAAACTATGTTTTCCCAAGGTCCACATGGACCGGGACCGGGGATCCGGGATCAGGGATCAGCACCACCACCACGACGACGACGACGACAGTTCAGCCATTTTAGGCCAATATCACATTTACATACAACGACATTTTTTTTCACGTTTCCACCGGAGCCATTATACGTAACCCCCCCCCCACCCCACCCCACCCCCACGGTACCGAAACCGACACGAAACGAGTCGGGGTCTGGACCCACGGGGGGAACCGGGGTCCAGGCGGCTCGGACGAAGCCCAGCAGAACAAAAGAGGGGGGGGGGGGGTTGTTAACGAGCCTCGCGTCTCCGCCAAGCCAAGCCAAGCTAGCAACGGCGCCTCCTAACGTCCCCGGTACCGCCACCCCGTTCTGGTCTGGCCCGTTTACCGAGGACCTCGACCCGTCCCCCTCCCCACCACCCGGTACTTATTTATCCTTTCATTCAAAACCCAGTCCGTCGTTAAGATAACGTTACGGTCTCCAGGGGCCGCGTCGCCTCGGCGGCTCCGGACGGGGTGGTGGTGGTGGTGGTGGCGGGGATAAGGCTCCTCTTTCCCGGCGTCTGAACCCCGCTGGGTCGGTCGTGGCGGCGGAGCGGCGCCGCGCGGTGCGTTTACGTTTCAGTAGATGAAGATACTTACACTTTCACAACACTGTCGACGGCCGCCGCCATCTTTGCTTGTTGCAGTTGTGCGGGACGCCGCCGCCGCGCATGCGCACGGCGCCGCTGCGACCTCGCGCCGCTCTTAACCCCCCGGAACAAAGCGGCCTCCGGATCAAACGTCACTTTCTGGCTAGATAACCACTGCGTAAAATAAAGTTTATGTGAAATAAAGTGTTGGTTTTTAATTGTTCGTTGTTATTGTGTTATCGTGTTATTTTTGTTAACGGTCGGATTAAGGGGGCTGGGCGATGTGGCCACGATCTTCTATCCCGATATATCGGCCGTTTAATATCGCGATATGTGTCACGATACAGCATGTTTTCTGCTAATTCGGTAAATACAAATATAAAACAAGCCTATTTTTGTGTACTCCTGTGTGAATTAAATACTTGACAAATGTTATTTTTTCATCACTTGCTGTAATGCAGCATTTAAAACCAGGAAAAGACGACACGCGGTACGCCATATCGCGATATTACGATATGCAAAATCTGAGACGATATCTCTCATAACACGAGATCGATATAATATTAGCGTTGCACCGTTTAATATTCATATTGCGAAATAGGAGGGATATCTTCAACACATTTAGATAGCTTGGATTGGATGTTGTAGGCTATAGCAGTCTTTTTGTTTATTGATTGGTAAATCATTTACCAACTCATTTACCGTGAATGAGTCTGAAGGAGGTCATCTCACCTTCATATTTTAACATTAGGATGACAGTCCACATACACTAGCACATGGGTATTGCATGGAAAGACCATTATGGATGATTAAAACAAATTAAATGATTGATGATGGTGGAAAAATTGGAAGATAGTAAGGGGGGGGGGGTTACTATGTGATCATGCACAAACCACATAGGAGGAGTTTTATTAGGATTTATAGGTCAATGTGTTATGAACAATTATTATACACTATTGCACTGCTCTAAGGTGCTGTCAAAGGTCAAACCAGTTTTGCACTATCATTGAATTAAAACAAATAAACGTTGGTTAGGAGATATAACCTTTGATGTGTATAATATTTATAATAAATAGGCCTACATATCATTGAAGGGAATGAGATGTGTGGAAGGAACACTTGGCCCAGTGAGGATGTGTTTATGTGAATAATCCCCCAGCCTGCCAGAGGAGACCCTGCTGTTTCCCCATAGCTGGACACTGGAGCCGATCGAGAGGCCGTCAGGAGAACTTCATTCATGTCATCAGGATTTAGTGCTGGAGATGTTCCTAGAAACATCTGAATCTTGGGTGCTTTCTAATGGTTGTGTGGTGGTCGTTTCACCGCCAAGGCAACACGCGTGAGAATTGCAATGACTTGTTCTCTCATAGTGTGCGTTTGTACCAATCCTCGATAAAATATGATGACAATAAGCTTGTCTTATCGTTTAGGTGTTAAAACAATTACAGGTAAAGTGACTGATGGAGCACAGCATACATAGCAATATAGTCCATTTGTAAGGCAATACTGCCTAATGGCGCCAGGTGGCGGTAATCAGCTCAACATGCATTATATTTAACCACAGAAGAAGAACAGTAAACAGTTCAACATGCATTACATTAAACCACAGAAGAAGAACACGAGGGAGCAGCGTCAGGGCTGTAGTATGGTTGAAGTCAACTAACCCCTGCAAGGTAGGATTTAATAGCACTCAGTTAATAATGTCAATAGTTGTGACTTAGTTGTTCTGTTGTTGTGGTGGGATGTGAATAATGACTGAGTGTAAATGAGCGGGTCTCCTGTTGTCATCTTGTACCAAGGTGGAGTCAGCCTGCCATATTTTAAGTGTTTAAAGTGTGTTGTGTGACCATGCTTGGAGGTGAGCTGTGTGGTGGTGTCTTGTCATGCTAGGTTAGCTCATATTCAAGTCCTTGTGGCAGATTACAACTGGCTGAGCTTAATGTCAGCTGTATATATGTATGTATGTATGTATGTATATATATATATGCCTCAGTCAATATACAGGTCCCATATATATATATGTATGTGTATGTGTATGTATGTGTATGTATGTGTATGTGTGTGTGTGTATGTGTATGTATGTGTATGTGTGTGTGTGGTGTCCCTGACCCATAGTTGCATGTAGGGATGGGCAATATATCGATATTACATCGATATCATGATATGGCGATATGTGTTGTCTTTTCCTGGTTTTGAAGGCTGCGTTACAGTAAAAAGATGACACAACTATAAAACTAAAATACATAATTGTTCATGTATTCATGATTCGCACACAGAAGTATTCAAAAATAGGCTTTACCATGTGGTTATTTTATATAGACCATATTTATTGAATTACCAGAAAACCTGCTATATCGCGATTTATATCGTTATCGAGATATTAAATTATCTTTATCGGGATAGTAGATTTTGGCCATATCGACCAGGTCTAGTTACATGCTAGAATATCACAAGTAACTGGTGTGTACTCTTTATGTACTCACTCTGTGTAGCCATTTTCCAAGTGTGCCTGAATGCATCACACTCAGTGACGTCCCACCAGCCGTCTCGTTCCTGGGCAGAGTCAGACATCATGGCCTCAGGAGGATGGGAGAGTCCGGCACCATCCAGTGCAGGGGCGGCCAGCTTCTCCGGTCTCCTCCCCAAACTCACCCCCGCACAGCTGGACAAGCAGCTGCAGGATGCGGTCCAGTTCAAAGCCAATGGGAACGGCTTCTATCGGGAGAAGAGAATCCGGTCCGCCATCGGCTGTTACCACCGAGCGCTGCTGGTGTTGCGGAGTCTGGACTCCGAGGTGACCGCAGGAATTAAAGGGTTGGGAACAGAAGTGCCCGTGCTGACGCCAGCACAAGATGAACTGTTGAGGACCACACAGGTGGACTGCTACAATAACTTAGCAGGTATGTGGGGGGAAATAATGAACCTGAAATAATTTTGCCTAAAGTCCAAAGCAAGTGGAAAACATTTGAGCTGTGAATCAATGAATGTGTGATTACACAAGGCTGCAAGGCTCAACTTTTCCAACCACAGTGGAATCTCAAACAATGTTCAGACCCAGATCAGACTGGTGCCCCACCATTTATCACGGTAACACATTCACATAATGTACCACCAAGGTAGTTCAGTTTACTGTAGTAATTTAACATGTTTTTATCCAAAGCAACTTGCAGTAAATACAGATGCATGTAATTTAGGGGAAGTAGGGGTTAGGCATATTGTTTAAGGATGCCTACTAGTAAACAGCCGACATTGGGGATCAAACTCAGAGCCTTTCAGCTGGCCGACCACCTCCCCTATCCTTTACCCTCATCTGCTACACAACCTCTCACTTACTTTTTTTGTTTGTCGTCCAATCTTTCCCAGCCTGTTTGCTCCAGAAACAAAGTGTTGATTATGCCCGTGTCAAAGAGTACAGCCTGTGCGTGTTGCGGAGACGACCGGGGGATGCCAAAGCGCTGTACAGGGCAGGGGTTGCAACCCTGGAGCTGGGCGACGCACATACTGCCAAGCAGTATCTCACCCAGGCATGCAGGGGGCAGCCTAACGGTAAGACAACACATTAAACAATTATTGTGGAGCTTTATTTTAATGTCAGCGTATTTCACTAAAAAAGGGGCTGCATCTACATTTAGTTGGTTTGTTTGGTTACTCTTTAACCAAATTGACTAAAACCATCAAATTGCAAAAATACCTGGCAGCAACATCATCCACTTTATGGGTTCCTCTGACTCAGCTGGTGGGTCAGGCATTCTAGACTAGCTTGCTAGCCACAAAGCATTTTTTTAAACTTGGTTTTCATTCATTGTTTCAGATGCCAATGTGAGGAAGCATCTGCTGAAGGTGGAGGAGAAGCTGAAGGCAGAGTTACAGAGGGAGAAGGCTATGTGCCGGGGAATGTTCTCCTCCAGCCCTAGGGGTGAAGAGTCTAACCAGGCCGCTGCGACCAGCGACGTGTCGCTTACTAGTCAACCCTCCAAACCCCACGACACTACGAGCTAAGACTCCAGAGAGATCAACCGTGTCCGACTTGAGCTGATCACATAATGGTGCCTCACATTGTTAAAAAACAATGAACGGATCATGCGCACAGTGTCTCTGTGATGCTGTGCATGAGGTGTTTTTTTGTGAGCAAATGAGCGAGATCATTGAGTGCATGCTTATTTGAACAATTATTGAAAACTTAGGGATGACAGCAGGAGAGTGCAAAGTGCTGGCCCCACTGAACACATACCCAAGGCAGAAAAGCGCTAAGACATTGAGTGTTTAATAAAAAGTTGTTGGTCTGGAGAATTTTACCGGCACCTCAAAGCTGCATGGCCACCACCTCGATCACTGCCTAGTCTTACTCTTATGCTTTCATGATTGTTGTCTTTGGTCAATTCCATGACTGTGTTGCTTTAATCTGTTCCTGTTGGTTTTGTTTGATTCAATAAATACTTTTTTAGTTTGTCAAACTATCCATTTTTAAATACAATACTAATAATGATGTCATACAGGGACACAATGTTTGTCACTAGAAGTTTATTTTATTAATTATAGTCTTATTTTTCTCAAATACATCTTGGGATACACATCTTCCATTCAAATCTTAGGATATACATTTCAAAATCCTGAGCACAATATTGACTTAAAGATTATTTGCTTGATTTTGGTCAATATCTGGCCAATGTGATTGTACTTTACGGGCAACATTGCCTATAAACAAAAATAACTTCACATCCACACTAAAGCCATTATCACTGAATTACAGAAATACGGAACAGTGTGCAGCATGTACACTCATCAACATTCATGTGGTTAAAAGTTGTTACATGGAAATCCTAATAGAATACTGACTAGACTTTTTGTAATATTTTGAGGATGAAGGCGTCCTGCTTCACTTTTTTGAGGATTTTTTCTTGAGACTCAAGGACCTCATGGAGCCAAACATTCTCTTCCCAAGGTCCCTCAGCGAACGAGAGCGCTGGAGGGTACGGGGCGGTGGTGATGGCGAAAAGGAAGGGGAAGAGAGGGGCGGCGAGAGGGACTGACAGCTGCCCTCCAGGCTTTGAGAACGAGAGAGGTTGAAGAGACTGGCGGTGGAGGACAGGTGTTTACCCGCCTCCCCTTCCAGAGGTCTCACGCCGTCTTCCGTCTCGAGCTCCAGCCCGGACCGCGCCACGTCCAGGGAGGAGACCCACGGCGTGGCCCTCCTAGGCTCCTGGCGCCAGGCCCGGGGCACCAGCAGGCCCTGCGATTCGCTGCGGAACAGAGTCCTTCTGGAGAGCCTCAGACTGGAGCTGCGCTTCTCCCAGCTGCCTCTGGTCCTGGAGGAGCTCGGGGAGCTGTCCACCGTTGGCCTCTTGTCTTTACAACTTCCAGTCATGGCCTGCTGCCTCCAACAGTCCTTCCTCGAGCTCCCGTTGCCGTTCCTACTCCATCCGTAGCCGTACTCGGCTCTGTCCATCTCCTCCTTTTCGTTCGACTCTTTGCCCCAGAGGCGCCCATCCCAGCCCCTCCAGAGTCTGCCCGATGTCCTCTTGGACGTGGAGGCCTCCCTGTGCCTGGATTCCCCCTCTTGCTCGTCCTCCCCCCAGGCAAAGTTATAGTTCTCCCGATGGGTGTAGTTGCTCACCGTCGACGCCCTGATCAGCTCTCGCGATGCATGTTTCCCTCTGTAGAGGCCTTCCCCTTCTGACCTCCTCCAACCGCTACCACTCCCTCCTCCTCCTCCTCCTGCTGCTTCTGCACTCTGCCGGAGTGAGCCTCCCCTTGGCCGGATGGCTGGGGCAGGGGCGCTAGCACTAACGCCACGCAGGGAACACTGGGACGGGGCGTCCCGCCTGAAAACGGAGAGAGGAGTGGAGCCTAATGGGGATTGCTGGAGAGGGCGGGGAGGGGAGTGGCCTCTGGGAAGGGGCCGGGATGCCGGGGAGGAGGCTGTGGAAGACGGCAGCTCAGAGGGAAAAGGGACCTGCTGGTAGTTCGAGGAGGGGTAGTGCAGAGCAGGCGCGTGGGCAGAGTGGTATGGGTGCATGGGGCTGTTGGCGTGTGAGAGGGGAGGAGTGAGACTGGCCTGTGAACGTGGGGAGTGAGAGAGCGGAGGGGTGAGACCCGAGTGAGACTGTGGAGAGTGGGTGACGCTGAGCGATAGCTGCAAGGGCCTCGGTGGATTGAGTTCCGTGTCGACGGACGCGCAGCGTATCTTAGCCCTTGGATGCGAGTGGTCAGCCTGGGACGCCATGCGGTACGGGAATCCTGGCTGGTGGCCCTGGCTCCTGGGCCTAGTTCCAGGTTCAACCTGGAAGCAGTCCACGTCAAGCTCTACACCCTGCTCCATCAGCCCCACCACCACGGCCCTAGACAGGCCGGAGAGGCGCACGATCTCCTCCACCATAGCCGAGTCCTCACTCAGCTTAGGGCTGGAGCTAAGTTCTTGGGTGAGGCTGCTGCGCTGGGACCCGGGAGCTGATCCAGAATGTATCCCCAGCCCTGCTGCACCTGGCGGAGTGCTACTGCTCCAGTCCAGCGAACGGCAGAAGTTCTGAGATCCGAATGAGGGAGTTGCTCCGGTACCTGGCGCTACCTCCAGAGAGCTGCGGTGGCTCAGCGTGGAGGGGCAGGTGGAGATGCGGGACCGGGCTCTAAGCCCTGGGGTCGCCGTAGATGTAGACGTCAGTGAGGTCGCCGAAGTGGATGAGGCCGTGGAAAGGTCGTTCCTCAAAGCCCCACAGCTGCCGTTCTTAGTCTTTTCCACCAATCCCAGGCTGCTATTCACACCGGGGGCCAGGTTGAGGTTGAGGTTGAGATGCAGACTAATGTTCAGGTCTTCTCCAGTGGCGGAGGGAAGGTTGCCCAGGTTGATGGAGTTCCTGCTGGCTTTTTTCCCGATGCTGCTGAGGCTGACTTTCGCCGAGTTCCCCATCAGGGACTTGCAGGGTGTAGCACTCCCCACTAGTGGCTTGGAGGAAGGCGTCATGCGGCTCTCGAAGGCCGAAAGGGACTGCGTAGAACCGTGGCCCTTGCTAGGAGTGCGGAGGGCACTGTTGGCAGCCGGGCCAGGGGTGGAAACCAGTGTAAGGTCCAAGGTGGAGGCCGAGGCACGGCTCCGGTACTGGTGAGCCAGCCGTGAGATGTACTGCTCCAACTGGGTGAGGGAGGGCGGGCTGGGCAGACCCTGGCCAGTGGGGGTGACAGGGTCGGAGGCAGAGGGTGGAGATTCCTCCAGTTGGGGACCTTCGGCGCTGGTCGAGGCCAAGGACTCTTGGCCCTGCGGGGTGAAGAGGGGGCTTTGGAGGGCCACAGCATGCAGTGGACTGGGATAGGAGTACACCTCCTTGGTCCGTCGTGACACCAGATCTGTACAGTAGTGTGGATCCAGTTGAGCCCTCAGATGAAGGGAGGAGGAGAGGGGGTTGAGGAGAGAGACCAGGGTAGACGTCTGAGGGTCGCCAAGGGATGAGCAAAGGTCGGATAAAAAGCTCAGGCCGGCAGTTTCAAAGTCACCTGCAACAAACAGGAAAGTTTGTTTTAGAATAATTTTTTAGAATAAATGTTTTAAGTTTAGAAACTGTTGGATTTGTTTAAACATAAATGTATAAACCTCCATGAATAAGGAGAACTCTCAAGGGTTAAGAAGAGTAAGAAAAATTTACCATCATCATGGAGTTAGGCCATGCACTGCATCTACGTAATAGCCTACCGTACCATAGCTCACTTAAAACTATTACATATTCAGAAATGTGTCTTCCAAACTTTGAAATATGTCCACGTGTATACAGAAAGATGGTTCAAGTGCTACAGAGGGGAGATTACCGCTCCACAGTCACATTCCAAGCAAGGTCAACTTGCCGCTCAAAGGCAAACCCAGGACTACCGCTGTGCATCAGTATGGCAACAATGTTAATCCCTTCAATTGTCTTTCTTTTTGTAGCCCATGTCAAGTTGTCCAGCACAGGGCTGCAGATTTTACATGTTTCTATAGCGATGACCTTTGCATGCCTTGCTTTTGTTCACTTGATCCTGATTTAATTGCAGTTTTGTCAAGTATTTACTGAAGTATTTACTCGACAAGTAATGAAGTACATGGGGTGTTCTTCAATATAGAACCAGAATCAGGCTAAAGCCCGCAATGGCTGAAATATATCACATCTAATCCTCCTGTCTCAGAGGTTGTGGACCCATAACATGGGAGAGGCTCACCTGAGACAACCTCCCTCCCCATCCCGTCCGTGTCCTCTGGGATACTCTGCTCCACAGGCTGCTGGTGCCCCATGCCCTCCGCCCACCGGGGGTCGCTGGGGTCTCCAGGGACCGAGGTCTGCTCCCCATGCCGGGGGGGCTTGGCCTGGGGCGGCCCAGGTAACCCCAGAGCCGCTTCGCTGGACACCGAGTAGCAGGAGTCCGACAAAGAGCTCCCGCTTACTGAATAGAAACCTAGAGAGGAGGGGAAGGAAAGCGGCAATGAGTGCTGGTCTGCATATAGTCTGTATGTTTTGGAAGATGCTGAAGTACAGCTGGTGGTAGGACTAGTGAGGGAGGAGTGAGTGGCCAGTAGATAGTAGTGATCGGGCAACTTTATCGTACATAACAACCTCAATATTTTTTTAACAATGTTTCGTTTACCACCAAATGGCAACCGGCAAATACTGGATTTGCCCCAAGAAATCCTAGAAAGAATTACACAATATTTTGTCAGGATTACAGGCTGATATGGTTTGAGTTTCTAATGAATAGTGTAGATGGATGAGACAAAGGAGTGGAGGATCGCATCTTCCTTTAATCATGAAAAAAACACCCCCATAAAAGTCTATAAATAGACTTTCTTGACAACCGTGGCATGTGTACAGGCGAAAGAGCGATAGGAGCAGAAGAAGCCGGTGAGAAAAAGGTCAGGCTATGAGATAATAGACTGTGTGTTGGGCAAGCAGAGGTGAGCGTTTACAAAAGGAGGTGAGAGTTAATGTTTAATAGAGCTCTGTACACACAGCGGTGTATAGTATCAGAAGGTGAGAGAAGGTGCAGGTCAACAAATGAGTGCACTGTGACTGGCATAGATAGTGTCTCAGCATGTCTTAACTGACGTGCTTATGTGGTTTAGCGCCATACCTGAGCTGGGTCTGGAGTCACTGTCCACCTGGATCATACCATTAGAGTCCAGAGTAGGGGGGGACTGCAGATCAGAGGAGGCATCCCAGGACAAAGTGGACCACCTTGAGTTACCAAAACCCCCGGCTCTGGGATGAACCGGCCCATCGCCTTGGTTACCCCCCTTTTCCACTGGGTGTCCCTGACAGAGTGGTGATGTGACATCGGAGGGAGAGGAAGTCTGAAAAATAAAACAGAGGCACAAACAGATGAAGACTGTGGTCGGACAAAGTCGGCTTTGTAATGAACACCAGTGAACGTTTCAACGCGACGCGTCTGTGCAGATCCCTTAATCTGACGCGGCCAAGCAGTGCAGAGGGACTCGAACGCCCGCCGGGCAAAGGCAAAGGCAAAGGCAAGGCTTTGTGGGTTACTGTTTATTTTGGAGTAGTGTAATAACAAGCCAAACAATGTGTTTTCTGTGCGCCCGGCGCCCTGCGAGAAACACAATGCCCTCGGGCCGCGGCGGTGGCCTGTAACTACGTGCAACACGCACACTGGTAAAATTGGAGAGCATTTGTCCAAAAAACAACATGAGGTTGTGGCCCTCGCACCCCCCGCCGACCACTACCATCCCCCGCGACGCATCCTCCAACCCAACTTCTCTCTCTCTCTCTCTCTTTCTCACACACACACACACACACACACACACACACACACACACACACACACACACACACACACACACACACACACA
>JAOPJH010000002.1:3595524-3605524 GCA_027122575.1 Merluccius polylepis | reverse complement strand
AGCGCTTTCCAGGGTGCTCAAAGGCGCTTCACACTGAGACACAACACCCCCACCTCATGAACTTCTCCATGATCTCCTCCACCCACATCTGCAGGCGGAGGAAGCTGATGCCGTAGCGCCACCAGAGCCCAAACAGGTCCAGCAGGTACCAGTCGGTCTCCTCCAGAACCACCTCATCGCCGTTGAACACCGCCGTCTTGCCCGCCACGCTGCGGCGGTACTTCAGACCTGAGATCGGGAAGGAAGAGGGAAAGCACGCGTAAATACATACAAGAGAACCGCCACACGTGTGCCCCCTGCACTCCATATGAACGCATCACCACACGGCGGCGCGCTATAGGCTCACGTTCTGACCAAACTACTGAGCAATGTCTTATGGGATATTTTAAAGAATACCCACCGAATAACCTTGTTGCTATGCCGCAAAACAAACTTTAAAAGTTATCATTGTGTTTTTCATGCTTGGGAAATTTCAAACATCTGATATGACATTGGAAAGACCGATGGAGCGTTGCCCCCGGCGACCGCCTCTATGGCTTCACAATGGGACCTTGTAGTGGTAGTGGTGTGTTCATATGGACCTCACACGGCGCTGAGGCACATTTGTGGCTCCCGATCAACGTTCACAATCAAAGAACAACGGTTAGAGACACGCGCTTGACAGGTCAACACAATGCTAGAGGAAGCGGTTTACACTTATCTGCCGTTGATATATTCCTTAACAGTGTTTTTTTTTTTTTTTTTACGTTTGAGCTCCAAGTAATGTGGAAAATGACTTCCACCGATCCTGTTGGTGGATATATACTGGTTAGCCGACTCTTACACAGGCTAGGATGCTATTCTTTACTCCTGTCTCACCATCGCTCCATGTGTGTGTGTGTGTGTGTGTGCAGGTCTGTGGGTCTTTTCCCACCATCGCTCCTTGTGTATGTGTGTGTGTGTGTGTGTGTGTGTGCAGGTGTGTGTGTGTGTGTGTGTGTGTGTGTGTGTGTGTGTGTGTGTGTGTGTGTGTGCATGCATGTTCAATTGGGCTATATTTGCTTAAATTGTGTTCCACAACACAAAGCAAAGACGAGTTAAGAAGGACTCTTGGTAACACGGGTAGTAGATGTTAATAATACTAATATAACTGGTGAGAGGTCAGGTGTGTGAGGGTGGGCTCGGTGTGCCATCTCTCTCATTCTCTTGAGAGCCAGGCCTGGTAGAAAGGTTGGTATTCTGTAGCTGTAATACTCTGCATTACTTTCTCTCTCTGGTCCTTTACCTTTTTGGGCAATCGCGCTGGATTCACAGCAGTTTGTTTCACAGTCTAGTAGTACACCGGAAGTCCATTAGTTTCCAATTCCATTGCCATGTTGCGTTGTTAAGCCACTTTCCTCTGCCCCGGCACTAGCATGACGGTTGGGGAAACAATAACCCTCCTGGCTTCCACTGACATCTATGGACTGAGCATGTGCGACCCTTGTGTCCTTTGTTTCTCGCTCTTTCTCTCCGCTTCTCCATCTTCCAAACCAACCGCATGGGATGACCGGCGGCAACTTCCGCTAGATTACCCACAATTCCACAGACTCCAGTGGAAGGATGGCGACGGAAAGGAAATGGTGTGTGTGGGGTTAAGGGTCGCTTCCTGTGGCCTCTGGTGGGTGTTGCACCTCTCTTGGTCCCCCCACTCTGCTGCTACTTAGCTGGGCGGGTAGTACCCCTGGTTGTAGTTCCAGGTGTTCTGGTAACCGTAGCTACCGTACTGAGGTTGCTGCAACAAGACAACACAAGTCTGAACCAACACACACACACACACACGTACTTCCGCTCTTCAATTCACCAAAACCTTCATGTCTGAAATTGTTTGCTATTCCCAGTTACCCACCAATATGCTGCCTGACTAACGCTAGTTTTTAAAGGCTAAATATTTGCTTAATAGTCTTTCTTTGTTTACCTGGTACCAGCTGCTGTATGCCCCGTAGTTCCCCTGAGAGCTGGCGTCACTGCCCATCACAGGGGGAGGGGGCGTGGTTATGGGGACGTGTGGCATGGTGGGCATGACTTGTTGCCCCGCGCCGACGGCAGAGCCGTCATCTGCTTTGCTCAGCTTCTCCGGCTCCTCGTCCCTGTCAACCAATCGGTGGAATCCCATTAGATGATTGGTTGTGGAGGGCATTGATCAAATCTCTAAGATTTGCGTTTAAATGTTGCTTTTAAAAAACGACTCCATGTCCACTATATATGGCATCTTTATAGCTACAGTCGAGAAGCACACTTCATTCATAGATGGAAAGATGGTTGAGGATGTTTGCCAATTTATGTCTTCACTGATCATAAAAGTCATATCAGATATGCAAACATGGCACCTAGAGCCATGCTTGATAGACCTAGGCAGTCACGTAGTCACTCCAAGAACCTCTAGTTTCCGGAAGTGTTTTGCCAATGAAATATACAATGAGGGGATTCCCAGAAAGCTTGGTTTGTACCGTTCTACTTATTCAGCTGGTCTGATATTTGACGAGGGCATAGTTCAGTGTAATTAAATGAGATTGTAATTTAGAAAACTAAGAAAACAAACAAAAAAGAAGTAATGGGTAAAAGACTGTACCTTATTGCTCCAAATGTACAACAACTACTATTCCCATAGTGCAGTTCAACTCTAATGTAGCATATATGCATTGGTTAATTTAGACAGTTGAGTGGCGGTTAAAATATTTTTTAAATTTTTATCGAATGTGCAAACATCAATTGTTGTGCTCTATTGTGATTGGTTGAGGATTGAGGAGACTCATGGGTAGTGTAGTAGATATCATGGAAACGGGTGAACGTTACAATTTAAAGTACATATTCTCATCAACTAAGGTAAAACATTTACATGTATTGGTGGCAACAGTAAAACAATGATATAATAATATCCTCCCTCGTCAACGATTATGAACCTACGCGATGCGGTTTGGCCGTAATTACTAAACATGGATGGAATCTCTCACCTGTTCTCAGCACTCCTCTTCTTGGGGTTGAGTTCCTTCAGAAGCTTCTGGTGCTGCTGGTAGATGGCCAGCACACTGGGGAGGGCAAGGTGTAAGAACCTCTCAGTTCACAGTTCAAACAAATACAGGTCTGTGTGTGCATTTCTTTATGTGTGCATCCTATTTATTGCTTGAACAAAGAGCTACATATTCACCTAACCACACAGACAGCAGCCAACACAGGATATTGCCGATTTCTCACCTGCTATAGACTACCA
This sequence comes from Merluccius polylepis, assembly GCA_027122575.1. Classification (NCBI taxonomy): domain Eukaryota; kingdom Metazoa; phylum Chordata; class Actinopteri; order Gadiformes; family Merlucciidae; genus Merluccius; species Merluccius polylepis. The sequence continues at coordinate 3,602,295 of JAOPJH010000002.1, read as the reverse complement.
TGGTCTCATATTTCATACTTTAAATATGGAAAAAAACCAATGCATGCAAAACATGCAATTTGCCAGGTCAAAGTTGGTTTCACCCCCCAGCCCTGCCCTTTCACTTTACCATTGGCTTTCACCTTAAGCTTACATGCACTAATCAGTGATACAACAATACAACAGTCAATGTGTCGGCTCTCTGACCTCTGGATGGAGGTGCCGTAGTCCTCGGCGTACTGCATGCCCCTCTGAGAGAAGGCCATCTTGGTGCGCGGCGAGAGGGGTGCCGCCAGAGCCCGTGCCACGCACTCCTCCACCGCCTCGGCTGAGGTGCGTGGGTCCCCCGACGCCTCCAGCTCCAGCAGGTTCATGTACAGCTTGCCGTTGTCCTGGGGTGTGAGGGTAGGCGGGTGAGAATGGGACCCCAGGGTGGGGAAGAGGCAAGGGGGTGAGAATGGGAGAGAATGTGTCCCGTCGGTCATGAGGCATCAAACGGTAAGCTTTAATTCATGCACTGAAGAAGCTGCTACTTCAAAAGAAAGACATCACTTAATCAAAAATCATTCTAATAGAATTCAATGTGGTGTGAAGTCAATGTGCAAATGGGTTATAAATGCAGCCAGCTGCTGGCAACACTTTAAAGCTGCATTACACATGAAAGAAAGAGCAGTGCTAAAACCTTGTGATCTCAACTATATACTACCATGCATAGACATGTCCTGAGCCTTACCGGGCTGAGCTCCAGGGCGTCGTGCAGCACGACGCGGGCCTTGCTGGGGTTGCGGCCCAGCTTCAGCAGCAGGCGCGCCAACTTCACGGAGTAGAAGGCATGCAGCGCTGGCTTCTCCCGGGACTGGGCCACCGCGTCCCGCAGCAGGGACTCTGATTGATCCAGCTGGCCCGCCCGTCTCTCCAGGCCCGCCCTGCGCAGCCGGACGGCGGCCAAACCTGGTAGGGTGGTCTCCAGGGCCTCCAGCACGCGCCGTGCCTCAGATAACTCACCTGGGGTGGGGGGGGATACAGAATTAAGACGAGGGATATGAAGCTGGTTTATGGATTTTCATCTATAGGACAAATTGGGTGGTCAATTGTGATTTCAAATTTAAATAAAGGCTGGACCTCTCTTGAAGTACTAGTGCAATTGATTGGCATCTTAATATAGAATCAAATACCAAAGCATAACCATTGAGCGACAGAACAGAACTGTTGAGGGGCCTTCCATTGGTCGCCTTTAACGTGGAATTTAAAAGAAAGCTCAGTGTTGGTATGCGGTGGCCTGGTTCTCCCTCTCACCGTGCCTCTCCTCGAAGGTGGCCCAGTGCATATGGATGGTGTGCTTGTGGGTCAGGTGGACCAGGCAGGCGCGACGGTACGCGGCCCGGGCCTCCTCCACACTGTGGGGCTCCAGGTACTGGACGTACTGCAAAGTAAAGACAATAAGATGAGCTGATAATCGTCCAGCTGATTATCATGTTGTGCTGCTCACTCTGGCGTATTGAGCCGGCGCCTGAGCGGCATACCGATGTCATCAGATACATGATGTTGCACGACAGTTATGAACATCATAGATCATTTGGAAAAATGTCCAGAATGTCGGTCTCATCTGATTTCTAACATGTACAAACACAAAACACTTTGTACTCCTCACCCGGGTCCAGAACTCCTCATAGAGTGCACAGGCGATCAGGCAGCGCTCAAACAGGATGCGAACCCTGTGGTCGTCGGTGCTGACAATGCCACTGCTCTCTGGCGTGTCCAAAGCCGGCGGTGTGACCTCTGCCTCCTCTTCTGGGGCTTCCTGGCTGGGTTCTATTGGGAGGGGGGGCGCTAAAACGACAACAGTGTCATAATTATGCTTTTGCTTAAACACACAGATGAAGATTAATGCAAGTTATTAATTGTCACCGAACCTCTCACTTTAATTTTTTCAACTCATGTTCATTCATTCTTGAATGAACATGATTTTCTGGCCCGAAATCACAGCCAACTAGGTCAGAAAAACATTGTTGTACAACTAAAGGCCCTCTCACCGACGTTCTCTGCAGCCCCATTGCCACCTACACGTTATTATTCCAGCTCATTACAGTTACAACGACACACAATAGAAAACCGATTGACAGCTCAATGACGGGAACACATGTCCATCTTTTTCCCCCTCACCTTCGGGGTCGGGGTCCTTGGTGTCGGCGGTGAGCTGGGCCACCTCCCAGTCCAGGTAGGTGTGCCAGGCCCGCAGCTGCACACGGTCCAGGGGCTTGACGTGGAAGTAAGGCCGCTTGATCTACACCACCATAGTGGTCATAGCAAAGAGAGGAGAAGAACACAGAAGAAAACAGTTGGCACTATGGAAAACCAGCATCACATGCGGTACTAGGGACAACCGGTCTTTTTCTTATTCTGTTTCTCGTGAGGGAACCAGAGAGGGCTTCTGTTAATGTGCGAGTGATTTGGGATTCATGATTGCCTTTCCATAGACGCTACTCCCACGCTACACACATGTCCCTCTAGTGGACATGTGCATGTTTTAACTTTAACCAGGGCAGCATTACTTTGCCACTTAAGGGTTCGGGATTCATAGTCTGCACACGCTGCACAGAGGGACGAGGAAACGATTGCCCTCACACGTACTTGATTGATGAATGAAGAGCGAGGACAATTAAAAAATGTGACTGAGATCTGGCGAGACAGAAGGCGTGTACTCACAGCGTCCTCATAGTGCCACCTCTTGCGGACCTCTCCTTCATTGTGCTGGTAGACCAGGTCCCTACGGGAGATCACCTGCTCCCTGATCTTCTGCATCAGCTCCTCCTGCGAGCACATTTAAATATTCCATTCTAAAAAATATACCGCTAACAAATACAATGTGATGTCCCCAAGCAATCACCAATGTAATACCAACACCAGCCATTTTCATGTTCAAACTTCATATTGGGTTTTTATTTTATTTTAAGATGAGCTTCAACAAAACATTGATGAATAAAGTGCACATTAATGGATTTCTGGCATAATCAGAGGCCGGCAAGTACAAATGTAATCCATAAATTCACAGCAAAGTCCCTCCACTGCAATAGAGAGGTCCGAGTAGCTCACCCAATGCATTGCATACCCACTTTGATCAAGGTTAAGACAAACGCTGAAGGTATTTAATAATAAAAATCATACTTGACATTTCATAGTGTTCACAAAACACTTATTTAAGATAGGACGGAGGATCGAACCCAGTAGCTTTTGGCTGGGAGTTGAACACCCTAGTCACTACTACCCCACCCCTAATTTAACATATTTTTGAGGAGAACATGAAGGTGAGCATGGTAGTGAGAGTGAGGGGCCCCTCACCGAGTCATGGCCCTCGGGCGTGGCGGGCTCCTCCTCCCCCGGTGGCCGCTCCTCCTCATTCTCCTGGGCCTGTTCGGCACGCTCCGCCTTCTGGCTCTGTCGGCACTCCGCCCGCAGCTCCTCATACTCCTCCGCCGACAGCACCTCCTTGGGCTCGTGGCTGTTGAGGTGCGCCTTAAACCTGGCAGGACGGGGGTTGGGAGAGAGAGGGAGGGAGGGAGGGAGGGAAGAGTGTGAGAGAGAGAGACTATTAGCTTCCAAATGTTCAGAGACACAGAGGTCATGTCCTCATTTTTTGGACTATAGAAATTTGGATGAGAGAAAGGATTCATAATAAGCAGATGTAATTTGGCTTTTTTTTGGAGGGGGGGGGGGGTTATTCCAATAATTCCAACCAATCAAAAGACACTAGTAGGCATTCAGGGTGACTCCATTGACCTACAATGTATGTTTATGCATGCGTGTACACGCACAGTTGTATCTCATATGCACTCTACTTAATATAGTGCATGTCATGCATGTGTACTGCAACCCGTGTGCGTGTGTGCAATCCTACTTGTCGTAGTGGCTGCTGTAGAGCTGTGTGGGGACACGGAGCGCGCGGTCCAGCACGGCCCCAGCCGCCATCATGTTGCCCTGCTCCTTCTCCCACTCCACGTACAGGTCCCACAACCGGTCCGAGTGGAAGTCCACGCCGGCCGCCGCCACAGCCCCCTCGAACACGCTGCAGCAGGCGTTACACAGAAATGCACACACATTTATGATTTGAGGAATGTGGAGTTTGGGATCATATAAAATTGGGTGAAATTTGCAATGTTCTTTCAAAAAGGCCTGTTCAATTGAAAGACATCTCCGCTTGAGCACATTGCAAGCATCGTTTGTACATCTGCGCATCGCATGCGTTTATACATGTCTATGAATGTTACAGTCAAAGCGGCTGTCCATGGCTGTGTTCAGATGAGCTGAACTTGAGCTGAAATGAAAACCTTAAAACCAGCACTTTAGATTGATACTGATGCGGCGGCAAGCACCTGCGGATGCGGTCGGGTGAGTCGGGCAGGTTCATGTCCAGAGTTCCCAGCAGCAGGTTGATGTAGTGGATCCATAGGTCCACACTGAGCGGGATGGCCCGCAGGCCCTGCACACACACCTGCAACACAAAAACACACTTATAAACATTGAGCTTATAATAGCACATGAACATGTTCATGTAGAAGTACTAACATTTGAACACAAGCACCACAGCATGTCCTTGCTTGGTTTCACTTCTGAAATGACAGCGGACGTGCTGCTGGTGATGGTGCCTTGGGCAGGCTTGGTTGGTTTGTTTAGGTGTTTTGTCTGTTTTGCTCTGATGCGTTTCCTTTGACATCATCTGTTTATGCTTTCTCCGATGTCCATGTCTTTGTTGCCTCTTCTTATAGAGCGTCAATGGTATTTGTAGTCAGCTCTATGCTTGTAACAGACTATTGAATGCAGCTTTAGTCTTAAGTCTTAGTTAGCAACCCCAACTCTTTTTAGTCGGGTCCTTTGAGTTAGGCAGGTGGTATGGTCTCTAATTGGATCGCATCATTGCGAGTGTGGTGAGCGTTCTGGTGCACACTGGCAGCCGTGCAACACCCAGGTGGGTGCTACTGGTAGTGGATGAGGTGTCATATCCACCCCCCCACACACATACACACTCACTATGTTAAGCGCTTTGGTGTCTTGAAAAGCACTATATCAATAAATGCGATGAATTATAATTATTATAAAACACATTTTAAGCATAGATGGTACATCACTGCATTACTTCTAATTTATTTTAGACAAATATATAAATTTCAAAGTAATCTTTACCGCCTGGGCCTTGTCGTTGTACCCGCTGCGTCTCTCCAGGTCAGCGTACTTCTTCCAGTAGCCGTAGCATAGAGGGTAGCGCACCAGGAAGGCCGCCAGTGCCCTGCGCGACGCAGTCATGTGACTCTGCACACATTGGAAGGGAATGAATTATTAATTATGTATGGTCATACTCAAAAACAATGAATGGTCTTGGCCAGAGTGTCCACAATTAGAAATGCTGAGTCTGTTGACTGTCTTTTTATATGCTTGTTTATTTGTCTTTTGATCACATTTTTTACTTTGAATCCTTATGTATATTGTGTCAGCCATTACTGTTTTTATTGTATGTTTTTTTTCATCATGTACAAAGTACATGATTTCTACAGACAGGGGAGACTTTGTACAGACAGGGGACTGTGGAAAAAAGAGACAACCCAACACACCTCTTGTTCACAGTACTGCAACAGGTCGGTCCAGCTGGTAAAGTCATTGGGATTGTCGTTGGCGGCCTTCCACAAGCGCTCAAAGTCCGCCGGCAGCTCCCCCTCCTCGTCCTCCGGCATGGGGGCCATGGAGAAGGCCGGGGGGTCAGGGGCCGGGATCGGGACCGGGGCGGCATCCGGGGCCACAGCCGCAGACCCGTTCTCCTCCAACATCTCATCAGGGACCTCCGACGGGGGGGATGCCGGAGCCTCGGTCGCCTCCATGGCTGCAGGTTTGGAAAAGTAGGGGGAAAAGTTTTTAGTACACGATTTGCTCGCCCGACCAAGAGTCACACGAAACCACACGTTCAAAAACATTTGTTTCACACATACAACTTAATCATCAAATCCTGTAATACGCATCATGTATTGTTTCAAGAAAATACATGTACAATTCAAGCTCAAAATACATCCATTTGGAAGAAAAGGATCAAATGAGTAAAAACCATGCATGGCTAAAAACACCACGTTATTTAATGCAGTATAACACAAGGAGGTAAAAGGTAAAAGGACTTCAGCATTTACAAAATTACAATTCAAAAACTTCATTCATTTCCCATGTTGTCATTATGGGTTAAGTCTGAATCGACTCCTGCGTGGTGCTACATGCAGTAACCCTTCAACACAGTGTCTGTATGGACTAGCCTAGCGTAGCATGGCTCTCAGCATCACACTGGACGTCGCGCCGCGCGGGGAAACCGTGAAAACCCGTCTCAAGCTCAACAAACAAACCGTGCACGGTAGTACGGTGGACGCGTTTAATGGGTTTAACGAGTTTGACGTGTTTAACGTGTTTAACGCCACCTGGAGACTCTTCCAGCTCCCCGTTGCCACTCAGGTCCTCCAAGCCTTCCGCCGCCATGACTGGAAAACGTTGTAATGACGTCACTCACGCGCGACAAAAAAACAAAACCGGTAGGAAATAAAAGTTCACATGTCACCGCGTCGACTATGAAGTTAATTAATATAACATATACTCTCTTTATAACATAAAGAGGGTATATGTTATATTAATTAACTTCATCCAAATGGTCATTATATCATTATTTAATTTAAAAAAATGTTTTACTTGTAAGTGTAACACACACACACACACACACACACACACACACACACACACACACACACACACACACACACACACACACAC
>JAOPJH010000002.1:3522084-3532506 GCA_027122575.1 Merluccius polylepis | reverse complement strand
ACACACACACACACACACACACACACACACACACACACACACACACACACACACACACACACACACACTAAAAAACAAAGATCAAATCTGGCTGATTAAGTCTTGGGCCACTCAGCAGTATAGGCCTATATATATTCGGTTAAACTAACGTAATCTTGCTGGCTATTAATGCTGTTCGCTTATAGGTCAGTTTATAGACAGTGCATTATTAAGAGGCTGCTCAGGTCCGGCATTTGGACTAAACCTCATTATATGGTAGTGTGAACTGGCACGGTTCTCCATAGCGCAGGAAGACCTTGGCCGCAGTCCCACTTGGCTCATGTTTCACTGTGAAGTGCTTCCCAGTGTGACAGCGCGGCTCCCACCTGTCCAAACAGGTGCCACTCCGCGCCATCTGAAGTAGCTTCCTGTCTGTTGCCACCGTAGACCTAGCCTATTACAGAACGCCACACTTCAGGGATACGGAAAAAAAACGAATCTAAAGTTGACCATATCAGACCTTAGCCTTTTCCAACCTATTGCGTTGTTGCTGTGTCTATTGTTTATGTGTGCTTCTGCTCCCAGGTGCTGCTGTTTGAGCAGATGATGGAGGGAGGAGAGCGGCTCCCGTTCCACAGCCAGTACATAGAAGTGAATTCCTTCTCGTGTGGGAACCGGAGCCAGTACTTGAGGTTAACCGATGGGGTCTTTCTCAACGAGGTCATGAGGTTAATGTAAGCATATTCGAGTTTGAGTTTATTTATAGGCTACCTAATATACCAACTCTTTACTCTTGTAGTTATTATTATTATTGTTGTTATTATTATTGCAATACCCTCTAGTTACATACACTGGGAGATATGCAAACCAATACGAACAAGAACAAAGGAATACATTTGAAAGTAAAACTGAAAGTAAAAGTAAAAAGACATTTTGAATATCTTTGATAGGTCACTCTTTGTTTTAAATAGGCCTACTGTTTCAATAGTAGAATAATGTATAGGGCTTGACAGAAAACGCAACCCATGTTTTAATATTGTTGTACTATTATTGATATACAGGCTAAATAAGTTGAGCTACAATACAAATGGGTAGCTAATTTCCAGTGAGCTGCTTGCTTCTGCTAGCTCATTATAAGTGTATATTATAGCCAACAATGAAACATTAATCTTTATTTATTATTTTCTGCAAACTTTGCACTTTAATTCTACTGGTATTATGCCGAGGCTGATTAAAATTTGATCCCTACTCCATGCACACAATTCACTGTTGCATTAAGTGTAATCCTTTGGCAAGGAACCATAGTTCTAACTAGCTGTGTTCTCAGAGACCCAAACCCCAAGGTGGAGCAGCTGTACCGCAGCGAGACAGGCGACCGCATGCTCCGAGTCCAGAACTTCTCCATTTTGAATCGCCATCTCAGGGCCTACTACCAGGTACACATATGCTAAAACCAACCTTTAAAGGAGAATTTTAAAGGAGTTTGCTGTTTACAGTTGCAAATTGTCCAACATTAAAGGTGCTGAAGGTAAGATCTATGAGCTGTAATTTGTTAGAAATGGCATAGCTGTCCAGCTATTAGTGAGTGAAATGCTCTGTGAGAATATCTGATTCACCGAACCAACCAGGGAAGCGACGCCCTGGTTGGTTCGGTGAATGACTCTTGCCTGTCAATCACATGCCTCGCTCTCTAAATCCTTCCTGCTCTCTCTCTTCATAACTCAAGTCTTAACTACAGCAGCTTTAAAGGCACCTTTATGATTGGTCCTCCCAAGTATGCAATATGATAACAATCAACATAAATATGTATGTGCTATTAAGTGATATTAGCATTTCCAATGGGCTTAGTGTCTTATTCTCTGACAAGCTAGTTCCATCTCACCAGAGGGTGGATCCAGGGAGATTAAACAACTTTAATCACATTCTCTCTGTTGAAAAAAGTGGTGGCATCGTTCCATTCAATTGCTCACAAAACACAGGGGTAATCAGGGCTTCTGTGTTAGGCCCAGCCATCCACATTTGGGATTCACATCATCTGGTTGCCACTGTCGGCAACCATAGACATACTTAAACCTGCACTATGTAAGATTTCTACTGCAGCGATGTACCTCATTAAAAAAGAATCTCTATAAAAATCATTTTATTCTGGTGCACTTTTGAAATCTCAGAGACAGTCACTATGGTGGCCCTGGCAACTCAACGTACTGCAACTTGACAAAACACAAGCAAATTAAGAAAACATGTTCACCAATTTGACAACAAATGCGCAGCATTTAGAAAACACGCTGCAAATTCAGCACAACACATTACAGACAACACAACACATAACGGACAACACAACACATTATTGACAACACAACACATAACGGACAACACAACACATTATTGACAACACAACACATAACGGACAACACAACACATTATAGACAACACAACACATAACGGACAACACAACACATTATAGACAACACAACACATTACAGACAACACAACGCATTACAGACAACACAATACAGACAACACAACACAACATTACACCAAACGATAACGGTGTTTCCAAAAGTGATGAACACGTCGGCACACGCTTGCTGCTGGCTGTGTCTGAAAATTAAATCACTCACTACTCACTATATAGTCCACTATAAAGTTAGTTCGCCATTTTGTAGTGCTGTCCGAATGTATAGTGAGAAATATTATACCCTATATAGTGGACTCATCGTATCCCACAATGCATCGTGAAAAGGTTATTTGAATCGGCAGGCTAATAATAAGCAAAAGGCCAATGCTAGGTTAACAGCAGATATCTGCAATAACATCTGAATCCTGCGATCACAATGTTAAAATAAACATTTTAGCTCATTTTCCAACACCACTGAAGGATAGTCGACAAGTCAATAATGTCATGAGGCACAAACCGTGGCAAAACCATTGTCTGTATTGTGTTGTGTTGTCTGTAATGTGTTGTGTTGTTGTCTGAATTTGCAGCACATTTACCCTCAAATTGATGAAGATGTTTTCCTTTTGTCTATTTGCGTTATTATGTGTTTTCTTAAGTTGCAGTGCGTTGAGCTCTCAGGGCCACCGTAGGTTACTGTCTTCTGAAATGTATATCGCTGTAGCTCCAACTAAAGCCACTAGAGGTTGCTAATGGGAAAACCTACATAGTGCAGGTTTAATCCATTTAAAAAAATATATCTATTTGAATATTTAGTATTTAATCAGGACATACATAAGTCCCAACCCCCACTTGTGCACTCATCTTTTGAGTGTATTTTTGTGACCTCTCTCCATACATATATACTCATTACTGGGTACAGCGTTAGATGAAAAGTAGGACGACGGTGTGGGGGTTGGGGGGGTGAGGAGGAGCAGAAACAGAAGTACGGTACCTGATGTACTGCTAGAAGGTCACCTGCAATAGGGAGTTGAGAGCCAGGTAAAGCTCAAATTTTAGAAAACATTGTGTCTGTAGCACAAGGAGTGAAAGTAGCGATGAGAGGCTGACAAATAAACCCAGCAGTTGTGGGGGGGAAGGGGGGGGAGGTTCTGTCCTCATCATTCTTGTTGCTTAGGAACAGCCGCTGCCTAAAAACCAAAACAAGAGGGCGAGTGAGGGGCAGGGAAGGGCAGTGACCTTAACTGTACCAACCAGACTCGGGGTCACCGGAGTCGCAAGAAGCATAAGATATCAAACGGCGAGGCATCACCATATCGAATCGCTTCTGGGCCGACATATGTTCAAGTGTTGTACAAGAAGTGTTCCTAAATATATAAGTGACACAACACCATGCTATGACTGGGGAAGCGAGAGACCAGTACTGCCATGGGAGGAGCGAGAGGACCAAACTTAAGGGCTCTGAAAAGACACATACCAAAAAAAAAGCGTTGGTGCTCGTTGTTTCGCTTCTTTTTTTTTTTTCCTTCAATGAATCACTTTTTTTTGTTTCTTCAGTGCAGCAAGGGACACCAGCAATAATTAGCGAGGATATATTGGGCCAATGTTGTATAGTGGTCCACCAGGTATGCTCAGAATAGGCTCCCCTGTTAATTCTAATTTCCTTTTCTCCCACTTTTACTTCTTCTTCTGGGGACCTTTCTGTTGGGTTTTTTGTGCCGTGTGTCCCAAGCTACCGGGAATATGAACAAAAGAGCACCAGCTGAAGAATGCAGCCAGCCAGACAAGACTTAATTCTCTCTGTTCTGGCCTCAGTTTTTTTAATATATATATATATATATATATATATATATATAGAGAGAGAGAGAGAGAGAGAGAGAGAGAGAGAGAGAGAGAGAGAGAGAGAGAGAGAGAGTGTGTAAACCTACATACCTGTGTAGGTTTACAGACATAAATACAAAACACTCAGCAGAAAATATGCTTAAAAAGGATTAGCACTCACTTCATTATTCTTATCATTGACGTAGCAGTTCATATTCATTCTATTCTCTTGGCCTGAAGATTGAATTTCAAGCACCTGAATGAATGAATTAAGCTGAGCTTGTTTCATTATTTTGTGTGGATGGAAATGTAAAATGTTGATTTCCCCTCTTTGGGAGAATGATCTTGAAATAAATGGCTTCGGATATGTATTAAGTTTCCGAGCTATAAAGACAACAAGGCTTTGATTACCAGTTAGAAATCAAGTGCTCACAGGAAAATTATACATATTCATCGCCATCCTATTATGATTACATTTCTGTATCTATAATTGAATAGGAGAAACAGATGAGAAAATAATACACAGTTTTGGGCAAAGCCATTTTCCTTGCCAAGCAACAGTAAGTGGATGTCTATACAGGGTTGCAGATAGACAGAAACTAAACTACAGGGATACATACTAATTCCCATTCAATTACTGTGCTATGACTTGGTGAAAGAAACTTGGAGCACGCCGAGGGCTGTACTTAACCTTATATTCGGCCCAGCAGTCATTCCTGCCAGGGTTTGAGTATCATCGCAGATATAATCACTTCGATAATCCCTTCAAAACGAATCTCCTACTAATCTCTTTAAGCAGGGCGCCTTTTTTTTAACCAACTGATAGCAAACAGAAAGACACCAAAAAAACAGAACAATATTTGTATATATTGCTGCCGCTGAAAGACATACACTGTGATATAATGATTTCTTTAAAACTTGATTAAGGAAATATATGTTCCACACAGATAGACCCATATCTGATTTTTTTAAGGTCCTTTAAGGTCCACGATACAACGTGAGTGGGGTTGAAGATGAGCACATGGCGGTATTGGGGAGTGGATGACATCGTATATATGCCCCACAGGACTGGAAAACTCAAGGTTGGCTGCACAGGCTTCTGATGACAAAGCTGTAGACTGTGTGATTGCTAAGAGGGAGAGTGTTTGCTCTGTTGTCCCCCCCCCCGCCCCTCTACCACCACCACTCCCTTCTCTCCCCTCCCCTCCGCACTGCATATGAAATGAGTGAGAGAGCGTGTGTTGTAACTGTGACTCGTGTGTGTGTGTGTGTGTGTGTGTGTGTGTGTGTATGTGTGTGTGTGTAGATGACAGTGATTATGCACTGATGGAATGGATGAGGAACAGGAACTGGCTTCTAGAGTGTGTTTGGAGCATACTCATTGCATGGCTCATTGACAGCAAAATTGTGCTTGAGAAAGTATTGCTTTTTTTTTGTCTCTACACATTATGTTTTTATTTCTTTCTCAGGAGAATTAGAGGTTGCGGCTGTATAGGTAAGCTAATTAAAGCAAATTGAACCTGACTCAGGCTCATTTAAGCGGATAGCCGCACAGGAAGCACGTAGCTGCGCGAGGTGGAGTAGTCGAAGATGCCCCGTTTCACCATTTTCACAGTGTATACCCGTTGCCAGAAAAGCCGTGGACAAGAGCCTGGGGGAGTCTTGGCCTCCAGCTGGATTCAAAGTTGTTTTTGGTGCTGCCAGGGCAGCCACTCAAATGATGGCAGAACACACTCCAAACTGGTAGAAATGTGGCTGGGACTGAGAAAAACAGCAACAGCGAAAAAGCCATTTAGTATTTAAACTTCCGTCATCGTGTCAAGGACCTTATTTGGTTCATTTGGTTCACTACATTTGGTTCACTACAACCATAATAATTGGTTAACCACATATCTAGAGCTCGAGCTGCTCTATACTTCCAGTAGTTGCAATGTGCATGAACAAGTACAATTTGTGACATCACAAATATAGAGAAGTTCAAGGCGTTTGACAAGTTGTATTCATCGATCTAATATTGTTCTCAATGAGGGTAGAGATAAATACACTTAAATCCAGAACCGTTGCCGTGAACACATAAAAAATTCAAAATAATATATCATAAATAATAACACAAAAGTGTGGATGGAGCAAGGAACTGCTGAGAACGTGGCCTCGTCTGTTGTGTGGTTTCAGAGATGGGGATCGTTTCATTCATCTTAAAAATGATAAAGAACGCTGATGAATAGATGATAAAGAACTATCATCTGTAGACTACTCAAAGTAGCCCTTTAAACATGAACTCAGTAACAGCACCTCAATGTGGCACCCTATCCGTTCACCTTATCTATGTTTACACTCTAAACTGCAGGAGGCCCGGGGAAAGTTTTGCTCTGTTACTTTCCGCAGGGTCCTCGAAGCTGTGGGTAAACAACTCATGCGAGGTGATACCATGTGGAGGCTCCATGCTAACTCATTATTATCTCAACTGTGTCCTCTAGGAAGACCTTCAGCAGCTGATATTGATACCGCTCCCAAACATCGCCATTCTGGGGCAGGATCCTTTAACAGGTACCTTATTTGCACGCTCTCCCCCTCCCCCCCCCACCACCCCCTCACTGTCCCAGCATGCAGTGCTGCCATCAGTGATGGCAAGCTCACAGGTGTCAGAAAGGAAAGTAAAGGTACTGCCATGTTGTTGGTTTTTTTTCTCGCTCTGAGAAGAGCTCAGATTCCACGTATTAGTGGCACCTCTCAGGGTTGTTGCTAATTAGCTCACACAGATGGCTTCCTCGGAAGACTGACAGAGACGTTTTACCTTCTAAATGTGGAAGCTCTGCCTTACAGGCGGCTTCTAAGATGGAGGGGGGAAGGTTGTGGTGTGGGGTTGTTATGTGATGATGAGGATGAGGGTGAGGAGGAAGATGGCGGGAGTGCTGATGATGAAGGTGGTGATGATGAGAAGTGTACCTGTGTCCTCAGAAGCAGCTGTGGAGGAACTCAGGAGATTGCTGCTGCTGCTTCTTGGATGCGCTGTGCAGGTTATGACTCATGCGCACACACGCACGCACACACATAAACATACACACGCGCACACACACACACACACACGCACAGGCACGTACACACACACATGCACACACACATGCACACGCCTATACATACACACAGGTTATTTATTGTATATACACACACACTCCGGAGCAGACAATGCTGACTGCACTCCATTGCACTTCTCTGTGTTTGCAGTGTGAGAATAAAGAGACGTTCATTCAGCAGATCCAGTCTCTGGACATGGAGACCCAGGCAGCTATTGCCAGCTGTATTCAAGAGGTATGCTATGGGCCTACAGATAATTACATCAAGACCTTCCCACACACACACTTATATACACACTCACACACACACACTCACACACACAAACACCAAATATAATAAGCATTTGACCACTGACTGCTCCTCGGTAAGCCATTGTCCACTGGTCCCAAGTCTGATTATAGACATTTGCAGTTGGATCCAAATTTAGTCCAGAATAGCTGAGCTGTCTTCAAAGTTGGCTGGGGGGGGGCGGTGAGGGAAAATAGAGTGGTTATAGATTGAGAACAATGAAGCCTGTGGGCAGTCAAGGTGCTTTTCAAATGTTTTGGCTTCCCCACTGAGCTGTGTCCACTAGATAAAATCTATTTTTCTCTCTGGATTTGCTGGCGTCTGCTGAGTCACATTTAGCAAAAGCGTTATTTGCGTCATCCATTTGTCAGAGGATTGAATAAAGGAAGTGTGTGTTAAACACTCGATGGGTTAACCATCCCTCGGGTGTCATCTTAAGAACTACTCCTTTTATGGTTAAAACAAATTAAACAGGCCAAGCATTTGTGTGGTGGCCATGCATTTGTTCCGGTTCAAATGCCAGTGGGACCCACGCTAAGAGACTTCCTTAGGAGACGTTTCATTGGATGATGAACTAGTGGGTACCGCATGACATTTACCTGCGCTTCTGCAAAAGTCAACCTTTTTTTTATTTATAAACTTGCAGCCTACAGTGTAATAAACCAAAGGCCACTGCCTTTGGCCCACATCCCCCAGCAACATACAATAACTTGTTTCTCATAGGAATACACAGATACTGTTCCTTTTTTTGGCTGATTTAGGGCACTTTCACATTAGGTACGATTGCTTCATACCGTGCCCGAGTAGAGGACACTACGCAACATTTGTTTATGTTGTCGCTCCATTGTAGAAAAGCCCGCCAAAATTGCAGGTGGAGGTGCAAGGCATTTGCAATGCGTGGTTTAACATGTCCCCTGCATGTGTGGTTCATTTCTACAATTCAATACTACACAATTCAATGCCTGCATGTCTGCATCATCTCTACATTATATTGTAGTATTGCATGGTAGGGCCATTTCCCTGACAAGATATCAATGTTACTATGGAGATTCTTCCTGTGAATATGGTCACATGGTTTGTTTTGTTTGTTCTATTGTGTTTTGTGTAATTACATTTTGCATTATGTGATGGTAAAAGTTGCACATTTGGACGGTTTGCCACCATTGGCAAGACACTAAAACAGGCACACAGGAGAAGTGTGCCTTCAGGGATTTCTGCCAGAAAGGCTTTAGGAAGTCAGGTCAACACAACTACTTGGTTACTTTTAGGCAACACAACTACTTGGTTAGGTTTAGGCAACACAACTACTTGGTTACATTCAGGCAACACAACTACGTGGTCAGGTTTAGGCAACACAACTACGTGGTCAGGTTTAGGCAACACAACGACTTGGTTAGGTTTAGGTAACACAACTACTTGGTTAGGTTTAGGCAACACAACGACCTGGTTAGGTTTAGGCAACATAACTACTTGGTAAGGTTTAGGCAACCCAACTACCTGGTTAGGGTTAGGGTTAGGGTTGCCAGAAAGCTCTTTCTGGCAGAAGGGTTTCAGGCAGAAGTGCGTTCTGTTCTATGTGATGGGTGTAAATGCATTTGATGGTAAAATACATACACTTGAAATGTTAAATATTTAAACATCTTTAAATATCTAAATATCTTTTTTTCTGCCTACAATACATCACATTGGGGACATGTATTCAATGTCAAGAGATTGGCGAGTGATTGACAAAGTGGCGTGCACTGTCAAGGGAGGCCATCAAGTGTGCGTCACTTGTGTAAATTCTTCACACACTTGAACGCATCATGTGTACACAATGAGCTAATTGACAGCTCGAATCTCCCAAGTGTGTAAGTAGCCGAGCGTGTGCAGGAGAGTGTGAAGGTGTATGATGATGATGATGAAGATGTATCTCTGACCTGTGATGCCGTTCAGGTGACTCAGGACCCGCGGATGGTGCTTCCTCTCCAGTGGGAGGAGCTTAGAGGCCTGGGGGGGGAGGCGGAGCTAGAGCTGGCCTTCAGTTCCATGGCCAAACAAATCCAAGGCCTGCTGGCACAAAGAGACACACACCTGGAGGTAGTGCCACGCACGCACACATGCACACATGCACGCATGCACACACACACACACACACACACGCATCGTAATCATGTAATTAGATCTACAATGATATGAAATTGCATGCTTTGAAATTGCTGTGACTGTTCACCTTTACACAGAAACACTCGCGCGCACACACACACACACACACGCACACACACACACACACACGCACACACAGTTACTCCCTCTCTTGGACACGCACGCAAGATCTTTTTTTTGTTCTTTCCCTTATGTCTCTCCTGACTCACCTACACTCGGCCTCTTCAACTCTTTTTGTTGTCCATCCCTTTTTGTTAGTGCCTCCTTCCCGCCCAGACACCGTACCTGTTCCATTTCTCATGTGTCTCTAACTGCAAATTGTCTCTCTCACACTTTCAGTCTCTCTCTCCCCTCTTTTTCTCTCTCTTACACACTCTCACACTCTGTCTTTTTATATTTCGCTCTCTCCCTCCCGTCCTCTCACACCCAGAGGCTGGTGGAGCTGAGCAGGGAGCGAGAGGAGACGGAGCCCGACTCGGGCACGTCGTCCCCGGGCGTCTCCGCCACGTCACCTCCCCAGGGTCTGGCGCTCCAGCTGGCAGACAGCAGGGCCAAGCTACGGCGCCTCAAACAACAACTGTGAGTCCACTTCGCCGTGACGATCGAGTGAAAAACAACGGCGGGGTGGGATAAAGAAGAGAAAGAGAGAGAGAGAGCGAGAGAGAGAGAGAGAAAGAGAGAGAGAGAGAGAGAGAGAGAGAGAGAGAGAGAGAGAGAGA
>JAOPJH010000002.1:3380042-3395642 GCA_027122575.1 Merluccius polylepis | reverse complement strand
GCCATTGGGCGACTACTACAGTCGCCCAATGGCAGGCTCTGGGCGGGCTTATACCTTATACTCCTCCCCCTTCAGCCATCTGCCACCAATGCTGCATCCTGGGCTTAGCACCGCCCAAGAGGATTGTGATTAGTTAAAGAAATACAAACAAGGTGTTTTTTTCCCTAATGCCAGAATGATAGTGAGTAGAGCCAGACCTTTTTCCAGGGCTGCCACAGCGCTAAAACAAAGTGTAGAGATAGGTCTGGCTATGCAAGACTACCCTCCACCTATTCAGTCATGCTCACCCACCACAAATCCCCCACAGGGAAAATAAAATATCACTTTTTCGTATAATTACAACGGTGTAACTGACATCCATTGCATAACACATGCAGACACATCTCTGCTGAGTGTCTTACTTCTCCTCTACTGCGTCTTACTTTTCTCTCCAGGTGGCCATCGAGTTTGACGGCAACATAAACATCGGCTTCAGCTGCGTGACCGCCGACTGCAAGATTGTTCACGAGTTCATCGGCGGCTACATCTTCATGTCGACGCGGAGTCGCGAGAAGAGCGACAAGCTCAACGAGGAGCTCTTCCACAAGCTGACGGGCGGACATGAGGCCCTATGAGGCTGGAGCTACACGCTGTCCGTGTGCCTCTGTCATAGCAGAATAGGAACTTTTCTCATTTTGAATACAGGGGTCAGGAACCTTTGTTTTAGAGCCATACTTGGCTCTTTCAGTAATTTCTTCCAGTGATTGCCTATGGCTGACCAACAAGGCTGAAAATAGATTGTAATATCAAAATGAAATTACATTTTACCCAAATTATTGTGCAAGTGTCTTTGTGGGATATGAAGCTACATTTTCATTGGACAAAGTCACAAAGCTAGGGTCATTTCCAGGTCAAATTCAACACTATTTACCATAATATCGAAATCTACAATTGGAGTAGATAATACAATGCAAAAAGGGGAAAATTACAAACTATCATTCTTTTTCAGCCTAAATGGTGTATTTTGCAATTAATGAATATCTTCCCTAAAAGGTTGAATGATAATTATGCAAAGTCTCCTTTGGCTCTTCCAAAAACATTTTCAAATAATTGAATTTTTATGGCTCTGCCAACTGAAAAGGTTTCTGACCGTGTCGCAACAGAAGAGGTTGTGGGCAAGTGTTACTCAGATACTCTTTCTATATACACGCCGCACCCGGTGGCACTACAACCAAAATGTTTGTTACAAAATGTCATCTAAATGTTTAAAGGGTTAAATGTGTTTGATCTTCACATAAAAATTGTTGATTTACCAAGTGTTACAGCATGAAAATGTCACAAAAGCGAATAAATAATCAAATGCTTTAAAATACAACAACGGTACAAGTCATTCTCCTTTAATGCAGTTACTTTCTTATTCATGGCACCATTTATGGGTAGTTTTCTATACAGGAAGTTGTTACCCACTATCTTCCCGGCCGTGCTGCATCTTGGAGAAACAGCTGTGGCAGTCTGTTAAAATAAACCCACAATGTCCGTTTGTTCCCCATCTGGTGCATCCTGTGTTCATCTGTAAAACTGTCCCTTTTCCCTCCTCTAACAGTCTGGGTTCATGTCATTTAGGATTTCTTTACCATAGTTGGCCATATTACTGCAGCTACATTATGGGCTATCAACCACTGTATTCGCCTGATAACTTTATGTAAATGTCCTATGATAGACACACAATGAGTCCTAACCTCTCACATATGTCTTGCCATTGTCCATAATCCATATTGTGGATTAAAAAAGAATTACACAATATGGTTTTATCATTTCTATGTCTTCAGATGGGGTCACCCAGGTACTGCAACATCCAACAGCCTCCTGGTAGTCCCCAGGACTACTGCAGTGGCAAGATACGCCCTGAAACAAGCATACATACATACAAGTATGACACCATTGTCAATTAAATGTATGAATTGTAGAGGACTTTGTAGAAGCCACTCCCCCGCCCCCACCCCCAACTAACCCTGGCTGGGTCTTACTTGTGGGCTTCAGCTGTAGGGCCTGGCTGAAGTACTTTGGCAGCAGTCTTCCCTCCGAGTCACCTGGGCTCAAGAGGACTCCATTCTCTGACCAGAAGAAGTGGATACCGTCTATACAAACAAAGAGACACATCAGCTAAAGCACACTTAACGTTGGCTAGGCCTTTATCACAGGTGTAGCTCATTGAGTTCATTATGAGTCTTTAGTCATGCCTGCGCCCATAATCAACATCATGAGATGCACCTGTGTTCTATTACACCTTTGTGATAAATGCCTATTAAATATTTAATATCGTTAGCCGTTAGCACTTACCGGTCAGAGCTTTGGGGACATTGATGAATATGGCCAAGTCACAATTACCTCTCATGCCTTGTGGGGAGTAAAACATAATGAATACACAGTACACAGTGTACACAGTGTACACACACACACAAACACACACACACACACGTTTGTGTATATGCGTCCTAACTGGGATGACGCCCGTTTTATAAACAGGCTAATTTCCATATTACTAAACATGAACTCACATCATCTAATCACTGGTTGTGACTTGAACTGTGTTATGGATCCAGCCCTAGATCCTTCAGTGTCTCCATCTAGAATGGCTCAGACATTTATGAACGAGGCAGGTTGCAAAGATCCTTGGCGGTTTATTTTCCCGCTGCATAACAAAGAATTCATACTTTTCACATGGACATCGCTCCTATTCAATAATCGATTCTTTTTTAATAGATAAAACCCTGTTACCCTTTATTAAGATAGCTGAATATGCAGCCATTGCAGAATAAGACCATTCGTCTGTTGCTGGACTTATGTTTCTTCCTCAACCACACAGAACGTTCCAGTTGGAGATTGGATTCAACCTTAATGGCAGATCTTTTGTAGATTAATATCCACGTCTATGGACAATTTTCTGCAAACAAATAGATCAGATTCAGCATCACCATCTCTGTTATGGGAGTTTGTAATCAGGGAGATATAATACCAAACACTGCAACACGCAACAAAGCCAGAAGGCTAAGGCAGAAAAAACTCAGATTCAATACTCCAATTAGACCATCACTATTCCATCTCAAGTTCATCTGTACTGTATAAATAAAGACTGGGTTTACAAAAGCAATGTAACCCATTATCAACGGGGAAAATGGACCAGCTTTTATTTCGATCCCAGGGTTTTGTATATGAACATGGTGAGAAGGTGGGTGGACTTCGTCCCACACATCCAGAAGACCTCTAATGAACTGACAGTTTAAATAATTACTTTAGAACATTCTATTCAAATCTATATACCTCTGAAATCCCCGAGGATGATTCAGATATGCCAATAACTTGGACACCCCTTCCAAAGATCCTGATATGAAGGAAGAGCTGGATAAGCCCCTCACACTAGAGAAAGTCACAGCAATGCAAAGTGGCAAGGCTCCCGGGCCAGATGGCTCCCCGGGCCAGATGGCTTCCCATTTACAAAATGTTTTCAACCAAATTAGCACCATTTCTCCTTGAAATGTTTCAACACTCTGGGTCAGGGGCCCTTGCCACAAACACTCACAGAAGCTACCATTACACTTTTACCAAAACCTGGCAAAGATGCAAATGAATGCGGGGATAAAACTTATAGCACGGATTCAATTGTTTTATACCATGGCCCGGGTGAATACTCGATTCTGATTGGCTGGAGAGGTGTGCATTATTTTTAGATAACATGCACGGCCATGACACAAGCAGCCTCATCACCGGTGTAAAAATGAATGCGCTAAACGAAACGTTAACAACTGTCAACTTAGACCGGACTCGGGGGGACTACGTTTCGAAAGCTTCCCCGTTGTAATGTCGTTACTAAGATCGTCTCTATTTACTGGTGTAATAAGGTAACATTGCCATGTCATTATTAAGATCGTCTATTTACCGGAATAATAAGGCAACGTCCGCATTCCATATGAATCCCATGTTAACTGACATTAGGCATTAGTCAGACCCAGGCATTAGTCAGACCCATATATTTATCTGGTCATTTGCCATTTGTTTACAGGCATGCACAAAGTAGTGCAAGCTAAAAGTTGTACTTTTGAGACAGAATTACACCAAAATATGACACCCTTATATTTTTATTAAATCGTAAGTGGCCATGGTATTAGCAGGATAATCCACGATGAGGTGCCTAGTTGGTGCCTATTTGGTGACCCCAGCACCACCCCAGCAGGTGCTGCTGCGCCGGGAGACAAGCGAGTGGAGGCATACATGGTAAGTAACGTTAGCCTGGGGCTGGATAGGCTACATTTTGAGACATGTCCAAAACAAAGTAGAAAACGTGTTTACATTGAATGTGATGTGACCTAATTAACTGCATACTTGTGACAACATATTAGCCCAGAGTTGAAGGGCTGTGACTGTTTGTAGTTGTGGTGGATTTTGTTTAAATATGCCGAATTGTGATATTATGGGTTATTATTGTTCAGATGATTTAGCTAAGCTAGCTAACAGCTCCTAACGTCAGCAGTCTCTTGTTGCCATAGCAACAGTAAACATTGACATGGACTAATGAGCTGTAAATAGAGATGCAGAATCAAGCTGTATTGTAAATACAGATGAGATACTTTGAATTTTAGCACAAAATACAAGTAAACCTATAGGAAATAATTAGTTTAATTTGCAATATTTGCCATTGAATTTATTGTAATCTTTCAATTCATTTATTGTTTACTGACTATTTCGTAGGTATAATTTGTGTAACTTTAATTCCTGTGTGAATGTGTTAGTTTTACTGTAGTTTTCCAATGGCTGTGTATAGTGCCGTCTTGAGCATTTTCAGGTATTGTCACAAAGATCTGACTTTGCATTGGAAAACACTAGTAAGTGTCATAATGAAAACATGACAAAGCCATTAGTGTTGTTACACTCGTGAACGTTTAGTTCAATATGAACTCATCTTTTATTCTATCTTTTATGACATTATTCTGTGGTTTTGAGTTATTTCCCCATCCAATGATTAATGCTTTCCCTATGTCCAGCCCAGACAGGTTCAGGGCAAGTCCAGCTGGTCAGTTCAGGGAGAGAGCCAGACCAATGCAGGCAGCCCAAAGACTGCACCACCTGAGAGGGAAACAGCTGTAGAGAGTGAGGAGTATGTCAGCCCAAAGACAGGATCACCTGAGAGGGAAACAGCTGTAGAGAGTGAGGAGTGTGTCAGCACAAAGACAGGATCACCTGAGAGGGAAACAGCTGTTGAGAGCCATGAGTGTGCCAGTCAAATAACTGATTTTTTTTCACAATCTGATTAGAAAAATCTCCAGTCATTTTTAAATTACCATCCTCTGCAAAAAAGTAGCAATCCAGTGGTGCAGAAAGTGTTCTGTAGCAGAGACGGCACCAGTAGAAAGTGGCTGACGTACTGTCCAGAGCGTCACATGCTGTATTGTTTCATCTGCATGGCATTCGGTAAGAGAACTGATAGCAGTCTGTTCATCAGTGGACTGCCAGATTGGAGGCATATACACCAGCACACAGAGGAGCATGAGAGAAGCAGCGCACACAGAAAGGGTGCTGAAGCTTACCTCTTGAAATCTGCCAGTGCTGATATCAGCAGTGTTTGGTGCCAGTCAGATGTCGGCGCACAGAGAGCAGGTCAAAAAGAGACGGCAGGTTTTGGAGCGCATCATAGATGTAATCAAGGTTCTTGGGAAGAGGGGGCTAGCATACAGGAGGTCAGAAAATGAGGCAGCATATACCCTAGAAGACCACACAGTTGATCATGGTCATTTCTTGGAACTCATACTTCTACTGGGGAAGTATGATTTCTGTTTAAAAGAGCACCTGGACAGCTGCATTGAGAACAGCAAAAAGTTGCATTTGTCTGGTGGCACAAGAGGCAGAGGTTCCCTTGTAACCTTGTCCCTAACCTTGTAACCTTGTAACCTTCCCTTGTCAACTCAGTGATAGATGCAATTCACCATCTGATTCAAGAAAACATCTCCAGTGATATCAAGAAAGCAGGAATGTTTTCAGTTCAACTGGACACAACGCAGGACATCACCTCTCAGGATCTATGCTCTATAATTATCAGGTTAGTGATACTGATGTTAGTGATACTGTTACTGGTGTTGTTCATGAGAGGCTTGTTGCAGTGCTGAAGTGCAGTTCATCCACTGGACAGGCCTTTGTCGACATGCTGTCAAACGTTCTGGACAAAATGGGCCTCAGCAAGACCATGTGCATTGGAAATGCGGATGATGGGGCATTACATTTTTTGCATCAAAAAATGCAAGGCCAATACAAAGGATTCTCCTCACTGTTGTCTAAACAATCTCCAAACCAGGTGCATGTATGGTGCTACGCACGTGTACTAAATCTAGTGCTTGCAAACACAACCCAGATTGTTTTTGAGAGTGGGTCCCTGTTTGCGCTCCTCAATGGCATTGCGGTATTCATCAGAGTCATATCAAAGGATGAATGTGTGGGAAGAGTCAGGCCGAAACAAAAGACGTAAGCTGTTGCTCCTGCAAAGAATGCCCTCTGTGCTGCTCCCAGATACTTCGCCATTTCAACATGCCAACAGATGCATACCCTGTCTTAGGCCTTGCTTATGAATACCTGCTTACATTATCCCTCACGCCGGTGGCTTGTGAGCGCACATTTTTAATTTTGACGTTTATTAAAAACACAGAGAGAGAGAGAGAGAGAGAGAGAGAGAGAGAGAGAGAGAGAGAGAGAGAGAGAGAGAGAGAGAGAGAGAGAGAGATTCGTCTTGACCTTGTGAGTTTATTATGCAACATGTTTTGTCTCAGATTGAAACAAAAGGTTTGATTATGATTATTTCCTGGTTGAAGATTTTCATATTGATGATTTTAATTTAAAACATCTGCATATCTTTTAAGTTCAATTAACAGTTATGCAGGTAGGCCTTAGGGCCTTCATGACATACATTTGTTCACTACATCACAAAAAGGCTACATGGCTACATATACTTGTCAGAACACAGATACTGAGTACAAGTTCTGTTTGCGGTTTCTTGTAGGTCATGAATTTGGTGAGCTGGCTGGCTGCGGATGAGGATGTAGGGCAATATATACATGTGCACATACAAGTATATGAGAATGCATATCTATTTAGACCTGTAATTCATGTCTTAGAATTTTTCACACAGCTATAGATCTTTTTTTTTTTCTTTCAATTCTCTATTTATGGTTTCATAATGACTGAGTCACCGTTAAAACAAATGAGTTTCAGCTCTAATGCTGCTACTGTCTGTAATATGTTTCTATTTAGATTATTTGTCAGGATATTTTATTATTGTCCGAGTCTGGTTTTAACTAATGCTGGGCTTACACCAAAAGATTTTCACAGTCACAGACTAAAAACTGAAAGGGTAGCATGAGGGTTCTTTCCGTTAGTCTCGTCCCACCCCTAGTCATGACATAACTTCTGTTGTGATTTGACACTATAATGAATAAAGACTGATTGATTGATATAGCTGTCAATTGTAGTCCTTGAGTTCATAGGTACGTGCTTTTTTTGTTAACTGCTATCAAGGAATATGACTCTCCTTTGTAGTATGCATGAGAGGAGATGCTGCGAGATTTGTGTACTTGTGGACTATGTAGTGTCCACTGATAATGTAGTGGGCTGGTCTGGACAGAAAA
Source organism: Merluccius polylepis (assembly GCA_027122575.1). Taxonomy (NCBI): domain Eukaryota; kingdom Metazoa; phylum Chordata; class Actinopteri; order Gadiformes; family Merlucciidae; genus Merluccius; species Merluccius polylepis. The sequence continues at coordinate 3,387,996 of JAOPJH010000002.1, read as the reverse complement.
TGCCAGGGCTGAATTTTTGTCCCAGTCCACCCCTGCTACAGAGCCAACAGGTCAGTAGACGACGCAGTCAACATGGCCCTCCATTCCATCCTCCAGCACCTGGAATCCTCAGGAACCTATGCCAGGATCCTGTTTGTGGATTTCAGCTTTGCCTTCAACACCATCATGCTCTGCAACACTCTGCTGCATGACAAGCTCTCCCAGTTGCACGTGCTGGAACCCACCTGCAGGTGGATCACAGACTTCCTGTCTGACAGTGAAGCTGGGCAAACACGTCTGACTCTCGATTTATCAGCACCGGTTCCCCACAAGGCTGTGTTCTTTCCCCTCTGCTCTTCCCCCTGTAAACCAACAGCTGCACCTCCAGTCACCAATCCGTCAGACTCCTGAAGTTCACGACGACACCACCCTAATAGGACTCATTTCTGGTGGGGATAAGTCCGCCTACAGGTGGGAGATTGACCATCTGGCGACCTGGTGCAGTCACAACAACTTGGAGCTAAAAGCTCTAAAGACAGTGGAGATGGTTGTGAACTTCTGAAAGAACTCAGCCCTACCAGCCCACATTGCCCTGGGTGACTCCCCAGTCAACACTGTGGAGTCCATCCGCTTCCTGGGCTCCCAGGACCTCAAGTGGGAGCTTATTCCCTTAGGAGTAAAGCACAACAGAGGATGTACTTCCTGCGGTAATTCAACCTGCCAAAGACAATGATGGCATCATTGAGTCCATCCTCACCTCCTCCATCACCATCTGCTACGCTGCTGCCACCGCCCAGGACAAGGGCCGTCTGCAGCGCATCATTCGCTCTGCTGAGAAGTTGATTGACTGCAGTCTGCTGTCCCTCAAGGACCTGCATGCCTCGAGGACCCTGAGGATGGCAGCAAAGATTGCAGCTGACCCCTCCGACCCCGGACACAAACTCTTTGAAACTCCCCCCTCTGGCAGGAGGCTGAGCTCCATCAGGACCAAAACCTCACGCCACAAAAACAGTTTTTTCCCCGACTGCAGTGGGCCTCATCAACAAGGCCCGGGACCGGGCCCCCCATTGACAGACTCTTAACCACCCCCCCCCATCCTCAGTCGCTACACGTTATATTAACGTCACAGTAACGCCCTTCCTGGTATATTATTCATGCACCACCTACACCAAAACAAATTCCTTGTAAGTGTAAACTTATGTGGCAATAAATCTTTTTCTTATCCTGATTATCTCAAGTATCTATGATATTATCACGTCATTTAATAAAGTAACACTTGATAAGATCTGTGCAGACTGGGCAGAGGAGCTTGGAATGGAAATATCCAATAACATATGGGATAGTGCATTAGATAGGATAAATGGGAAAACTTCATGTACACAACTAGGCTTAATTCAATGTAAAGTTCTTCATTTGGTAATCTGGCTTTACAGTCCTGGCTCATTTCTGACCAATCAAGGCATCCACTTTGCCTGTCAATCAAAGGTGCATGAATGCAAGACATTTCAATGGCGGAGAAACAGAGAGGGAACAGAGAGAGAGGGGAGGATTTGTGGTTGTTTAGTTCTAAAATCGTAATCTCTTCTGCTCTCTTTACAACTCTTGAAACTTACCAACAGCACCTTCAAAAGAGTTGAGTTAATACAGTATATTCAAATATTTGTCAGCAATTTGTTTCTCAGACAGCACTAGGGGTGTGACGATACACTAAACGCACAATACAATACACGCTATTGGTTTCACGATACTATAGTCACAATATTAAAAATGAAGTTCAAATGAAGACAATGTATAATTGAAGATTACTTGTTTATTCCAGAAGGAAATAATGTACTAGGAGGACAATGTTTACCACAAAAGTATGGCAGAGGTAAAAAAAAGAATAACATAAAGCTAGTGTTCGCTAGTCCCTTTCAGATTGATCACCTGTTTTGAGTGCAGTTCATTCTGCACTTAAATAGAAAACATACAACAAAAAATCTATATAAAAGCTAGTCCACTGTTCTTCATGAGAATTAGCATATCAACATTTTTGTGCTAAAATGAGATGGAGGTTCCTCTCAACCGCGCTGTCTGTCACATTGACACTAGATATGTTTATAGAGCTTAATGTGAAGTGAATGAGTCATGTTCATTTCGCATTTTTTTAGCTCCATGATGCATATTGTGTTTTGAGAAATTTCATGGCACAATATTTCGTCACACCCCTACATAGCACACAACATGGACAGCTCACCACTGATGACCCCCTGGTCCCCTGGCAATCCAGGGGCCATGTGGATGTGTGCGCGCTCCATGCGGCTCAGGCCCTGCTGCCGGATGGAACTCCACTTGTTCAAGTAGGTGCCATGCACCGCCTCGCTGGGGCAGTCTGCTGAACCGACCAGGACCGGCCTCAGCTCCAGGTCTTTCACCTTGTAGGGCCATTGATCATTGGTTTCAAATATTAGATTACAAATATAAGATTAGATGGTTACTTGATTTACTCATTCCCAAGGGGAAATTGAGTTGTAGCAGGAACAAGAATTTAAAAGATAAAAATCTATATAAAAAGGCAGATCATAAAATTAGGGCAAGCCCGTCCAGAGTCATTGCAACCTACATAGAGAAAACTAGTTAAGTTACAATACAAAGGCCAGACTGGTGCTGCTCTAAATTAAGGGCATTCATTCAGAATCATGGAATAGATTTTGAGTTTCATTGGAGACAACAACACTGCTAATTAATTATGCAAGGTTATTTGTGTCCCATTTGTGAAGTGACTCAAAGAAATTGATAAAGCCAACATGTTGGAGCCAAGGAAAGCATAAATAATTATGTATAGCACTGTTGAGTTTAGACTCATTTTTAGTACAGTTTTCTTGAAGGAAACATGATCTGCATATTGAGTTGCTGAGCGGTCAAGGTGTCTGGAGCTTGGCTTAACTATCCAACTTGGGAGTCCCTGGGAGATTCTCTGCATACAAAGCATGGACTAATAAATTACAGGATGTTTCATACTAGCAACATCCTCAGGCTCTAGTGAGATGAAGGAGTGAAATCCTCCTAAGACAACCCCCCCTCAGTATTCAAAGTGTGACTTCCTGATTGTCTAGACACTGGAAATGCATCAACTCTACCCAAACAGGGATTTATTATGATGCACATAGACCTCAAAACTAGAGAGAGAAAATAGGCTTTTCTGACAAATAAGAACATGTTTATTGGAATTACAGATGAATAGATTTGCGCTGCAGCATGCTAGGTGACCCTTATGGAAATCCAAAGCCTCTTGGCAGATGTCATGTATCCTATTTCTGAATTTAGGACACAAACACGATGCACCAAAAATAATAAGTAGAAATTATCTCAAGGTTAATGATTATTTGAGAAGCAAAATATATCTGACCTGATTCTACTGAATAAAAGAAACCAGGAGAGAACAAAATAAGCTTGTGGTAAAGATTATGCATCTGCAACTGAGAAGCCAGCTGCATTCAGAACTGGTGTATGTAGCCCCATCTGGTAGTCTAGCTATTTAGATGTTTATCTCAGGATAGAGTCCCATCTTACTCCATAGAAAATGATCTAACCTGTAACTTAGAGCCGTTTTGGCAAGAAACGGCAACGAGTTGCAAAGTACAAAAGTCAGTGCATATTTGGGTACTTGTCTTCTACACACACCACATCGGGATAGGGCGGAATATGCTCAGTTTGCTTACAATCGCTAAATGTATGTACAAATTGGAAGCGGGAGGAGACGGAAAATAACGTTGGTGTCCATGTTTATGCGCACTCCAAGTTTCAGCAAGGAAGCCATTTGAAGGTACAAACGTGGGCCTTTAACTTAAATTCTCAGGGTTGTCCTGAACTCAAATATATCAGTCATTGCCAGGATTTGTATTTTCTTGCAACCCAAAATCAAAGAATAAAGTAATGTCCCTGACAATTTAATGGGATGTTTTAATTTATAAAGGGACACATAACATGCTTTATGCATACTGTGAATATAATCCAATATTTGTTTGCCTTTTATGGCGATCTGTCACCCACAATAGTGTCTATGTGATTTATTTTCAGGTGAATAGTGCTAGTCCTGCCGTGCAATTTCATCAACATTTTGCACAATGTTCAAATCACCCATTTGCTTTGTGATAATTGAAGTAGGCCTACTCTTGTACTATGGAAGCTGTGTGTCTTCTGAAACTTTCAGGCTACATTGAAGCTCTGCCATAACAGAGCCGGACTTGGACCGATGAGTGGATTCGAAAGCCACCAATGAGTGGATCCGATGGCCACGCAGCAAGCCTACGTGATATTGTAGTTTTGCATTTTGCGTTATTAAAATAAGTGTAAAAAAGAAAAGGAAAAATGATCAGTTGATTAAAAACCTGATTCTGCAGCTGTGGTCTCCGCCGGCTCCCATTATCCAAAGCTTGAAATTATGTATTCAGGCCAGCCCTTCAGCCAACCAGTGCTGCAAGCACCACCCCCAAATTCCTGTACTACCCCCTGAGCAGGGACTTTTTGGGGGGTAAAATAATGTCCCTGGAACCTAACTTAAACCCTGGACCCTGTGGTGGAAATGTACCAAGTTTCTCCAAAGGTTCCTAGTTTAGGGAAAGTTCCTGCGGTGGAAAGGCGGCTAAGGAAGTGCACAGCACACACCACCAAGGTCAATCTACTGGTGGAACAGGCAGCTGAGCAGAGAAAGCCGACGAGTGCGAGTTGTGGTGATAGTGTAGTAGTAAATAACAAAAAAGCCTCTCTCCCCGTTTAGGAGTATTTTAGGCTGTTTACAAAAAACAGCCGATTTGCGGCTGCAGATGTTTGAAAATGGCGGCTGAAATGAAAAGCTGCTACTCGACCAATCATAATGTCCCCGGAACTTAATTTAGACCCTCCAAAGGTTCCTGGTTCCTGGGGAAGGTTCCTGCGCTGGAAATGTGGCTTAAGGATCAACTGCTGAGCAGAAAGTTGGAGCTTCATTAGATTGCATGCTTTTTTTTTGTGGTTCTAGTTTTGTCTTTAACTGAGAGTATGTATGTATCTAAACATAGGTTAAGGGTTAATTTAATCTTTTCTTCATTTTATTTCTAACATGCACCTTTTTAGGGAACATTGTTTTGGGGGTATAGTTAATTTGAGACCATTGATATTAATTGTGAATCTAATTTACATTATAGCTTTAGATCAGCTTTAATATGATAATTATGGGTTTTACATTATTTCATCCACATATACTTTGTTCATCCCCTGTATTGATTGTCATACAAACACCAGAATCATTATTTGTTGATTCATTGGAATATTTACAAATATTAAATAACTTTTATTCTAAAATTATTTTGCCTGACAGATATATGGAAGTTCATGGAATGATAAAAAGGTGATGGTGAAGATACACTTTCATGTTAAGATTGATATGACATAACAAAAAATAAGATTGTGTTCACAACCCTTGTGGTAAAAATGATCCTGTTCAGAGAAAAAGGAAAACACATATTGCCATAATGCTGTAAAAGAGAACTGAAAATGTTCCAAAACTTCTCACTTCTGAGTTCAGAAAATAGGTTTTTGTTAGTTTAAGAAGTTTGTTGTAAAAGGCAAGGCAAGGCAAGGCAGCTTTATTTATATAGCGCATTTCATACACAATGGCAACTCAATGAGCTTTACATAAAACAAACATTTAACAGTAAGAATTGAAATAATAAAATAAAAAATAAAAAAATAAAAAAACAACTACAGAAGAATAGAAAGAGAAAAAATAAAATACTATAATAGAGCAGCGTAAAATAATGATTTAAAAAGGACATAGTGCAAATGAAAGATTACAATTTAAAGTGCTTTGAACGAGCTCAATCATAAGCACAGGAGAAGAGTGTTTTTAACCTGGATTTTGCTTCACCATATTTAGTTTGTACTGTAGCCTTAACCCTCACCTTAGTATAACCCTAGCCTTAACCCTCACCTTTGTATAACCTTTGCCTTAACCCTCATCTTAGTATAACTCTTACCTTAACCCACCCCTCACGTCTAACCTGAAGGTTTAATCTGATTCAGATTTCTTTATTGATCCTGGGGCAATTGTTGCTGTTACAATTGCTCTGCTCAAGATAATAGAACAAAGAAAATATAAAACACAAAAAGCACACTATGGCAATACAAATCTAATAAATGTATGAAGAGTATATGTAAGTAAACAAACTAAATAGTGCACATAGAAACCTACATAAGAAGAGAACGTCCATCGCTGTACTTTAATGTGGAGGTTAAATCTAAGTTTCTCTGTTCAGGCCAGGGTGCCGCTGGCATCGTCTCTGGGCAGACCTGGGACCGCCGCCGTTCAGGTGACACAAACACTCTCTGATTGGAGGAAAAGAGATCAATACCACTCTCTGATTGGAGGAAAAGAGATCAATACCACTCTCTGATTGGAGTAGAATTCATATTTGAAAATTTCTCTTATTTAATTTGATAGTTTTAGTTGTGTGGTATAGTTTTGTTCAGACTCAGTTATGACTGATAATATACATTTAGATATTAAGGTATTTTTTATACTTTCTAGGACTATACACATAAATTAAGTTGTGTGTGTATATATTATATAACGTTGTGTATATTTAATATATATTATATATAGTAATATATATTACATTAGGTGGTGATTGTATTGCAGGATGGAGCTGCCAGACCCATGACAGCGGTGCGACCCGCCGGCTATACCTCAGCACTGACCAGAGGTACCATGGTTACAGTAACCAGGACAACAGCATAGCCAAACCTTATCTAGTGAACCTTATCTACAATATATCCACAATTTGGATATTTCTATTTTCGGTTCTGTTTTATCATCTCTTACTTTAGCCTGGTTTAACTTAGCTTGGCTTATTTTTGCTTAGTTTAGTTTAACTTAGCTTAGCCTATTTTTGCTTAGTTTAGTTTAGCTTAGCTTAGCATATGTTATCTTAAATACATTAGAGGAAGAAACACCCATGTGTGTAATAGACTGGTCTTTCAGTTTGGTCGGCCCATCACCAAGACCCTGATTCATTCATTCATTCATTCATCATGATGCTGACCTACCTCAACCCTCCTTCTCAGGAACAACCTTTGACCCCCTGGGTCAGTCCAAAGGCCCCGCCCCACCCTTAGAGGCTCGGAACGATGACACGTGAGTGGTCCATCCGTTGCAGTAACTAGATATTAGAATAATAATACCTGCCACTAATATTGATGGTGAATATTAAACTAGAATTAATTTTGACTCGGCTGCTTATTAATACAAGAGTACCGCTTGATACGCAGGTTCTGAAAGAATCATAGTCTGCAACATCAACATGACGGTTCTTAAAGCAGTCAAACAGGCGTAAACATCTAAACTGCTTCTAGTGAACCAGGAATCCTTCTGTTCTCCGGTGGTTCTTATAGGAAGCTCCTCTGTGGTCTCTGTGGACCAGGTTGTGGTTGCTAGTGAACTGGGTTCTCTGTGGACCAGGTTGTGGTTACTAGTGAACTGGGTTCTCTGTGGACCAGGTTGTGGTTACTAGTGAACTGGGTTCTCTATGACTTCCAGACCCGAGGAGAAGATCAAGATCCTGGAGAAGAGAGTGAATGAGCTGATCGCCGAGAGCTGCATCGCACACAGCCAGGGCTCACTGCAGCTGGTCAGTTAGGAACCTTATCTAGCGGACCTTATCTAGTGGACCTTATCTAGTGAACCTTATCTAGTGGACCTTATCTAGTAAACTTTATCTAGTGGACCTTATCTAGTGAACCTTATCTAGCGGACCTTATCTAGTGAACCTTATCTAGTGGACCTTATCTAGTAAACTTTATCTAGTGGACCTTATCTAGTGGACCTTATCTAGTGGACCTTATCTAGTGGACCTTATCTAGTGGACCTTATCTAGTGAACCTTATCTAGTGGACCTTATCTAGTGGACCTTATCTAGTGGACCTTATCTAGTGGACCTTATCTAGTGGACCTTATCTA
>JAOPJH010000002.1:3366178-3379942 GCA_027122575.1 Merluccius polylepis | reverse complement strand
TCTGGATATGTTCTTAAGCTGATAGAAGGCTGTTTTGGTGATGGATTTGATATGACTGCTGAAGGTCAAATCTGAGTATCAGCACGCCAAGGTTTCTGACTTGGTCCCTAGTTTTTAGAGAGAGTGACTCGAGATGTTTACTGACGGCAATCCAAAATTCAATAAAAGGGGATGTTTCTATGTCACTTTTCACACACTTCGTCTGTAAAATAAGTCTTGTCAGCTATTGGCTAAGGGCCACCGACTGCCAAAAGGCCCAGAAACATCCCAAACAAAGTGAAATAAGCAAATACAGGCAGAGAGCAGGGTCTGTGAAGATACAGACACCGGTCCGCCACACACTTTATTGGGTCATCAATGATGATTGAGGGGGATTATTTATAGTCTATACATTGTTATTTTAGGAAATTCCTACTCATTGTGCCTTTAACCTCTTAATGCAAATGTTATTGACACATATGCACAGAATACATCAAAAATGAAATGTATATGGGAAGGCACATTATATATTCACAACCAAGAGTCTTGATGAGAAAGTCTCATGCCGAGCCATGCTTTGTGACACCAGTACACGAACGCCAGTTAAGCTCGGCCACAAAATAGAGCCTTCGCACAGAACTCCCAAGGCAGATGTCCAAAATTGCATGCTTGGTTTTGTTGGAGTCCTTAATGTGTGTGGTATGGCTGGACTATGAATTGGGCTTTATTATTTTACAAACGCGTCTGCAGCTCATCAAACTGCTCCACCTACCTGTAATGTGTGGCCCTGATTGGCTCGGATTTGCAGACGGCCGTTCTCTGGGTGGGGGCAGAGCTTGAAACGCTGCTTGTCATTGGTGGTCACAACTCTCTCGACATCTTCCAATGTGTAGGAGCAGAACTGGGGGTGAACCAGAAGGTCTTCCACATATAGAAAGCCATCTGAATGGGAGAAGTGTGTTATGTCTGATAGGCCCATATCACAGAACACAGTATACATCAGGGGTGTCAAGGATACACTGGGAAATTGAACGGTTTTCCTAGTTATCGTAATGACGGCAAATATTATATTATTTTTAACCGCTACTTGCTGTGTGCACATTAGGTTTCCATTGACTTCAGTGAATACATATTTATTCTTCCAAACATCTTGAAAAATTATTAGTTCTGTATCAACTTTTCCTTTCTTTGACAGGGACATCTTGTAAGTTGAAGTAGGCAGTGAGCATTTTTTTTGTTTTGTTATTAGGGGCCTAGATGCTTACTGTGGCACCTAGTGCCACCCAGGTTCTTTTGGGAATTACAACTACTCATATTTTATCAATTTGATATACCTTACTTTCTTTTCTTTGTAGGCCTACTCTGATTATGTTTTACGTTTGTTTTTCACTGAAATGTACTGACCTGTTTTTGTAAGTTGCAAAAAAGTATTTTTCATATTGCCCCCAGGGCCAGATTGAACCAACCCGCAGACCAGTATAAATTATACATTATGAACTGTTACTTTCTTTACCAAAGTTACTCAGTATTCAAGTAATGTAAAGTTGAAATTACAATAAATAAAGCAGGGTTTTACTTTGGAATGCGACTATCTGGAGGCTTCCCTGTTGTGATTATGACCTAAAGGTAAAAAAGAGTTTTAGAAGCCTATAAAAATAAAACCAGTAAATCTTTTGTCAATTAAAATAGTTAATTCTTTTACAGATGGTGTTAGCCTACTTGTCCACAGTTATTAACATGTGTCGAGGTTGATAAACAGAATGCATAACAGCACTCCTGAAGAACATTTATTAAACTCTAGTGAGCATCTCACCTGTATTCAAGTGCAGTCCCATTTGGTTAGCTCCATGGCGCAAAGCATAGGACATGGCCTTTGACAAGCGGACATCTCTGTTCTGGAGTGAGGAAGGGGGATACCATTTTAGTGGCAAGTTACACTCTTCTCTAATTTTAGCACATACTTGCCTCTTGTACACTGTGGAGTGTGTGTGTGGTTGATAGCTGGTTTACAGCCTCACCTGACCTGAGTCAGAATTACTAGACTCTGGGCTGGGTGGGGCTGCACACCTGTGGTGCAGAGCAAACATGGCACCCAGAATAAACCAGCTATCACCACACACACTCAGGAGAGAGAGACACTGTCATGGCAGCACGTACCATCTCCAATAAATGCATCTTCAAATCAACATCTACCTGTGTCGGAGGGCCCCAGCAAAAGCCACTAGGGTGGCGTGCGGCAGTTCATTGCTACATACACCAATGCATCTTTCCTGCCGTTTTAACCTTAAATGCTTAATAAAAGACGCATAAATCTCTAATGTGAACATGGCCAAGGAATGATCCTTTCCATAATCACCTCTCCACTCCGAGGTCCTCTTCTTCTGTTCCCTCCTCGTCTTCCTCCGTCACGCTCCATTCAAACAGACGACAGGTATATAAATATGTAACACTGGCTACAATCAGTATTATAACGTAACCATTGAACAGGAATGTCAACTGCAAATAGGCAAAGACGTGGTTTAAACTTCAAACTATAGGTTTAAACTTTTTTTAAATCCCCTAAACACTGTCAACAAACGTGCAAACTTTGCTTCCGGTATATTGCACTGTACCACCAGCGGGGGGCGCTGTGTCCGGCAGCGCTAGGAAATAGCTCGCTACCATAGAAGAGGGTTCATTTTGCCCTGAAAACATTTGCAACTGCAGGTAGCTAAATAAAGCATGAAACACGGGGGAGCACGGCGCAAATAATAAGGTAACTAAACGCCCTTTTTCTAATATACGTCTCTATTAACTAATCTGTCGCTGAGGTGCTGTTTTAGATTTAAGTGTTAACAATACCATGTACATACGTGTTCATGTATCAAAGGCAAGCTGGGGTTAGCGTGCCAGCCCTGATGTAAACATGGTGGAGCATAGCTCTGTGTAGAAGTAGATGATAGACGTTATGTTTTCCAATGCAAAGAAAATATCATGTCAGGTCTATGTAGACGAATCTAGGTCGAAGCCATTTCCTTGTTGTTATGACTACTCTATGAACTATGAATGGCATTTGGTGGTAAAGATAAGTGTGTTACCAATTTTCTGTCTCAATTTGTTGCATGTCCACTTAATGTCCAAGAACATTAGGTTGAGGTTTAATCTTTGTTTTAATCTTACTTTTTAGTATAGGGTCACCATGGCTTCGTAGGTAATAAAGACACAGAGACCGTTCCTTGTTGATAAAAGAACAAAAGAACAAAGAACAAAAAAAAAAGTCTTTTTTGCTTATGTTTCTTAAGCAAAATCTCTGCCAGTATCGTTTAATTTGAATACATCATTCTCCTGCCAGGTGATGGAGTTCCCCCAGCACTCCCAGCAGTTGCTGACAGCCCTGCGTCTGCAGCGCCAGCGGGGCTTCCTGTGCGACTGCACCGTCAGCGTGGGCTCATCCCGCTTCCCGGCCCACCGGGCCGTCCTGGCCTCCTGCTCTCCCTTCTTCTACATGTTCTACTCGGACTCCCCGGGGGGCGGGGGCGCCGGCCTCGTCACGCTGGACAGCGACATAGTGACGGCGGCGGCCTTCAGCCTGCTGCTAGACTTTGTCTACGAGGGCGTGCTGCGCCTGGAGGCCCCCTCCATGCCCGTGGAGGACATCCTGGCAGCGGCCAGCTTCCTGCACATGAACGAGGTGGTGCGGGTGTGCAAGAGGCGGCTGCAGAGGCGCGGGCCCCTGGCCGAGGCGGACAGCACTCGCTCCGAGGAGAGCTTCGCGGCGAGGGGCGTCCCGGAGACGGGGAACAGAGGCACCAGCGGTGCCGCGCCCAGGGAACCTCCCCCTCCGCCGACGGTATCCATGGCAACAGAGCAGGAGAGTCGTTTGGAGTGTGTGAAGATAGAGAGCAGAGCGGCGCCGGGACAGGAGCACGCTCCGTTCAGCCCGGACCTGGCCGACACCACTCAGCCGGGCATGGACACCCCACCCGTTCCCCCGGCGACTGTAGTGACACCGGGGCTAGCCTCAGCTCTGTCTGCCCCTGCATCTGGCGCTGTGGCTAGGCCTGGTCCCGGGGGCCAGCGACTCTACAGCCCCTGTAGCACCACTGAGGCATACAGGTTAGTGCCAGTCTGATCTGCTGTTAATATTCCACTCTATCCAAGGAGTTCACTATGGGATGGGCACATACACATATAAGTGAGCAAGACAGGAATCTGTGTCATTGTTGAGTGAAATCACATTAACTTTCCCGGCTCATTAACAAATTATTATTTATGAAGAAATAACAAATTAAATAAACAGGCAGCTATAGCCTTTTTTAGTAAATTGTAAAGGAACTGGGAACTAATTGCCCTATCATTTTGGGATAAAACAAATGAACAATTAAAATAAAGTGTATGGGGGTGGGGCACAGTGTTCTATTAATCTACTTGATTTGAGTTGATGTTGTTCATGCCTCCTCTCCCTCCAGTAACCAGCAGCCTTCCTCCTCCTCATCCTCCTCGTCGTCCTCCTCCCTGGGCGTGGCCAGTCAGTCCAGCTTCGGGGCAGTCGTCCTCCAGTCCCCGGGCCGCGGTCGGGATGAACCCGCCCAGCCGTGGCACACAGACGACAGCAAGAGGACGGCCCCGCAGCCCGCTAGAGCAGATGCGATCGCAACCCACTCCTCGTCCCAGCCTCAAGCAGAGCACAAACCACAGCCCCTGACGACCCGCAACCCTGGATCGCTCCAGATACCCCCCAAGTTAGACGAAGTGCACAATCTCACTCCCCTGACCCAAAGTACCCTGGCACTGGGGGGCATGGAGATGGGCCCCGCCAGTACCCTGGCACTAGGGGGCATGGAGATGGGGCCCCCCAGTACCCTGGCATTGGGGGGCATGGGGATGGGGTCTGCCAGTACCCTGGCACTGGGGGGCATGGAGATGGGGCCCGCCAGTAGGAGGGATGCAGGTGGCCATTCCAACACTCAGATGGGCGGGGCGAGGACAGCTCTGGAACGAGTAGAGCAGCAAGAAGGAGAGGGCGTGACAGTCAAAGTGGAGGCTATCGTGATATCCGATGAAGATCTGGAGGACGACGAGACGGACGATGAGGACAAAGGAGGGGGGTTAGCGATGGAAGTGTTGGATGGGGAGTTTGACCCTGACGGGCAGCAGGAGGAGGTGGGCGGCGGCCCGCGCTACCTCTCCTCCCACCTGCCGCTGATGAGCCAACGAGCCGGCGAGCACTTCTCCTTCCCTCTCTCGCCCTCTTCCTCCTCCTCCTCCGCCTTCCCTCCCTCCCTCTTCCCGCCCAACACGCTGGGCTCCGACCACCCTGGCTACTTCCAGGACTTCCAGGACACAGCCGGGGGCTTCCCAGACGACGTGCCCACGTGCGGTGTGTGCGGCAAGACCTTTTCATGCGCGTACACGCTGAGGCGCCACGCCATCGTGCACACACGCGAGCGCCCATATGAGTGCCGCTACTGCTACCGGAGCTACACCCAGTCGGGGGACCTGTACCGCCATATACGCAAAGCCCACGACCGCAGCCTTCCTGCCAAGCGGAGCAGAGGGGAGCTGGAGCCTCTACCGCCGCAACCACTGCCCTCACACCAACATCCACCGCTAAGCTAACACACACAGCTTCAATTATTGACACATTCATTGTCATATCCCATAAAATACTGATATAAAACACATGCACCAGCACTGAGACTGCAATCATCATTATGTTATACACCAGTTTACATTTTGAACAAAACTGGCCCATCTCGTTCCAAATATCGTTACGTGTAGAGAGTCTAGAATTGCTTCATGTATTGTATTGAGGCCAGGTGCTGTGGTGCCCGATCCAATCAGCATTCATTGGGTTGGACCAAAGTTCTGGGGCTTGCCCTAATTGGCCCATAGTCGGTCGCCAAACTCAGAGCAAGCAAACATGGCCCATAACCCCACAACGACAATGGACAACTTTAATGTCATTTTAGAAGCTGTATTAACAAAAATAACCCTATCTGAACTAAAACACTCACAACTGATTTAATCGGACTGATTTGCACTTTGCTTTACCATACTCTATTTTGCTATACCATACTCCATACTATTCCCAACATGGAACAAGGAGCAAATCGCAGGACACGATATGTGACAATGCCCAATTCCTGAAATCGGCTCCTATGGAACTACATTCTGACTGAATGGACAATAATAAAGTGAAATGTAATCCAGTCTGATTAAATCAGGCAAACAAAACACTACCTTTTCACTAGTTGACAACTTGTGTAATTATTTATTTTCTCATCAACTTCTCATTTCTTCATCACTAGGCCTCTGGCTCAGGTTTTTGCCGAAAATAACATACCCAAAGTGAATACAGTATATCTTCACAACTACTAAGGGCTATAATATGGATTGGTACCAAAAGAAAGTTAACACCTGTGAGATTGTTGTTTAAGTAAAATAATCAATGTGGATGCTACTGGATCAGAGTGAATAAAGCTAGCATAAATGGAAGATTTCATTTCAGCCTGAAATAAATGTCATGTTTTAGAGTGAATAACACCTAGTGCATATCAGTTGGTAGCCCTATAGGGCCATAGCACAACATCTGATGAGGGCCTGGGTTAGAATTTGATGCCAATAAAGTGAAGTAGAGCAAAAACAAGTAAATTTTAGTAGACAGGTTAGGCGGAGTCTCCAATTAAAAACAATAAATCCAATGCATCTATGGCTGTTGTGTTGAGACACAAACAGGTGATATCTCAAGAATCCATTGTTTAATTTTGACATTTGAGAACACCCCTCTATTGAAAGATCAGGGCGAATAGAATTGAATGACACCAAGCCCAATATGATATTTAGTTTGTATGGATAATATGACATGAAAAAGATCACTATTGCTGTGCATGTGCACAGTTATCAAATACATAACTGCTTATATAGTTTGGGGTTGGAATTGAGCTAACAATGGCTATGATAGACTAAAAGTTGAAAATCGAATAGTTCTAGGGGTGCATCACGACTTTCTCACATGTTAAAATGCCTTACGACGTCTTTGCTTTTGGGAGGGGGCCCGGATACGGGTCCTCTCGAGATGAATGTGTGAAGACAAAAAAGGGTTAGCATTAAAACCCATGCCAAATGGCGACTGTGGAATTATACATAACAAGTCATATTTTGTACTAGCATATATTTGTATTAGGGGTTGATTATTGGTGTGTACTTGGTGTAAACTCATATTTCCCCTCCTTCATAGTCAAAGAAATATAATGAAGTGGACTGGTCTTATTGCCTTGATACGTTAATAATACAGTTAATACAGTTAAAATCCTCCTTCTGGTTTGATGGTCTATACCTGCAGAGAAAGCAAAATTGCTCTCAGCAGGTATAGACTGCTCAGTCTTACAGTGCTTGTTTTAAACTACAAACTAAAGTGCCACAGATACTTAGGCTCACACAAAAAAGGGTATTTGCAGCCAATATGTTAATGTTCATTTTATTATTGTGAATAAATGTTTAAATACCTTTTTCACTCCAAAAGGTCAAATATATGGTAAGAAAAATATGTCTAGTTGTTTGTGGCGCAGTAACACAATGTCCATCATTGGAAAATGCGCCATGCTTCGAATGCACAGACATTACTTTCTCTTGCTTGTTGCTGTTTTGTGTGCGAAATGAGGACAACCTGCACCGCTTCTTTTAACAGTGGGACAGAGGAAGGAAGTAGTCGTCCCCCATCAATCTTCTACTGCTCCGTGAATCTGTGAAGACAAAATAGGAGTCTACTTTACACTTAAATCCACCTTCATCCTCCCACTTAAATCCACCTTCATCCTCACATGTTGACATTACTATTAATAAGTCATTTCATCAATAGGGCTGTTATTGTATTGTGATTCGGGAATTTCTCATTTCTGGGTCGTAACCATCATCCCACCTCCTTCCTAGAACTCTTAGCCCAAAATGCATTTTGTGTAATCTCAGTGTTTGAATTTGAGCTGAAACAGGGGGTGCGCTTATGCTTAACTACACACAAGACCACATTTGCGAGCCCCCTGCCCTCTAAAGGTTAAAATTAATAATCAACCTGAGTATTGTAAAAATGTTTTTATTTTGTTCTTGCTTATCAAAAAGTTTGACATTGACATAATTTTGTCTTTATATGGAAGGCTACTCACTGCCTCAGCCAGCTCAGGCCAATCCATTGCCATGACAACCGTGTCATCAGAGTTGGGAGGAGTTTCCAGGTTCCAGTAGGTCAGCTTGTCAAACATGGAGGACACCTTCACTGTCCTGTCCTGCACACATAGACACACACACACACCTGGTGATGCTGCAGAGCGCACAGGTCAGACCTCATCAGCACTATAAAATGGTGGTGGCAGCTGTTTGTTGACCTCTTGGTCCGAGCCGTTGGGGTTGACCTCCTTCAGCACCAGTCCAGCGTAACCCTGTGGACAGCTGAGCTCCGCTCCTCGCAGGCCACGACCCCTGAAGGACACGGTCTTCTCTGCAGTGGGAGACAAGCATGAGATTACACATTGCATTTCATTCATTATGTACAACAATTAGTGATAGCTCAATTTATACGCAAATCACAGGTTAACTCAATCAAAATTATATATTTTACTCATTGAAATACTTATAGCCTTAGTAAAACTCTTAAAATAGCATGTTGGTGGTGGGCTGTTTCTCCAGTAGGTTGTGTATTTGTGGCCATTATTTCCCCTATAATCACAGTTCATGAACGTATCACACAATCAGACAAATAGTATACTCTTATACTCTACCTTGTTTGCGGTCTTTGATAGCAGATGTTAAGTACTGCGAGACTTGGGCAGAACCATTGTGTTCAATCTCACACGGCATGAGATGCACCGCAGTGTGTTTGGCTTTGCCCAACTGGACGTGGGTGACACTACTGTTACAAGACATCCTGCATATAAAAGAAAGTCATCTTATCTTTTACAGACTGGAGACAATAAGAGGCGCCCAGTGTCGACGGTAGGGGGCGCAATGGCGGCGTACAGGTAGCGGGAAAGATGCGAACATTATACAATGTTTATCACCACCACATCATCTTCCCACATCAACTTTTAAATGTAATCTGTATAAATATATATATATATATGTATATAATATATGTATATATGTATAATATATGTATCTGTATACCTATGTGTATTTGCAAGAGATGCATACCAGTAGTAGTACTAGTCTACTACAACACAACTAAGATGTTCCTTCAAAGTCAACATGAACAATGAACGCTATACCGATGGAAAACGTCCCGTCGATAGCATATAGTATAAACGTGCGACAAATTAATTGTAATATACTTCAACGTGTACAGAAATCCCGCGGGTGGTTGAAGTTTCCTCTGGTTGTTGTTGATGTTCTTCTGAGTGTTAGTGACCGCGGGGCCGCGCATCACCGCCCCCGCGCATCAGCGCCCCCTGCCGCCGGGGAGTGGGAGCTCAATGCTACATTTGGTTTCCTGTTGAACAGCTAAAGGTTAAGAAAATTTGCTGCTCTCTTGTGTCTAAATGTGTCATTAAAGCTGTATTCTTATAGAAAAAATGTTCCTCTTAAAGCTGCTGTAGGGCCTCTATAAGATGTGTTAGAAATGGCATAGCCTTTGTAGTGTATTTTCTGTTATACATGTACAGGTTGTTCTCCTTATTTCTTTTATTCGTCATATTCACTCATCCTTTACATAAAGAATGTTTCTGTGCTAGGAGAAGAACACAGATGTGTTCTTCCACAACATATGGAGACATACAGATATCCCTAAGTGCCAACAGTGTACCCTGAAGCTCTTTCCCGTGGCCTTGGAAAGGCTTGCATATTGATTGTGAGAGTTTGTCTTTGATCGTAAATCTAAAACGTTATCTGCTAGCTGGGAGTACAGTTTCAGTCTTCAGAAGCAAGCCGATTATGGCATAGCTGACTTGGTAAGAAGTGTGTGGATTAAGGAGTTCAGTTCAGATTCGGACCCCATTGGGCTGGTTCGAGAGGTTTCGGACAATTCAATGCATTGAATGACTTCCTGCTTGTGTTCTCTGTTAACTAAAAAGTTATTTACTCTTTTGGGAGCGGACCTCCATCATTTCATCATCCACAGACCAGCATTCTGGCAGCCAAGAAGAATATACCGCACCATCTGTCAGCTATTGTGATTGAGTGAAATACGCTGTGAGAACATCTGTGTCCTTCCTACCTCCCTATGAGACCGTTCAGATGTTAGACCGCTCCCGCTCATTTCTGACCAATCAGGGCATGTTTCCCTGATTGGTTCGGGGAATCTATCTTGACCGTCAATCACACCTTTAATTCTGTTTCAATCAGCGAAGGACAGGTGTGTTGCATAAACAGGTGGCCGGGTCACCCTAGCAGCCACGTGTGCAATGTTTAACCTAGAGAGGGAGTCATCTAATGGTAGGGTGACCAGACGTCCCTGTTTTCACGGGACAGTCCTCGTCTTTGGTTGCCTGTCTCCGGCTATAGAGCCGTCCCTGGAAATGTGGAAATGTTTTTAAAAAACAAATTGATTTTTTTTAATATCTAGATTTTGAAATAGCAAAGGTTTTCACTTGCTGGTGAATAATAATTTCGAGACAGTAATTATTTTTAATTTGGCTTGTGACGCGACCTCACTATACAGGGGTCTAGCTATCAACTTTAAACCATAAGCAGGCATGACCGATCATAAGCTATTAATACAATATAGAACCAGTCCTTATTCGAGTAGTCTACTGTAGCTGTTTTTTTTTGTTTTTTTGCCAGTTTACCAAAGCGTAAAACACATCATAGTAAACCATTGGGCCCAATCTTACTACTACATTTACCAGGATAATAGGCAAAACGTAAATATGTCTTTTTTCATTTCAGAAAAAAATAAAATCATATATTTTGTTCCGTGGACTCACTGTACTACACATTTTCATTTCAGAAATCTGGTCACCTTATCTAATGGCAGATCATTTTCAGTGGGACAGACTAAACCCTTGCACCCAAAAAGCTTTTAAGTGTCTATGAAGCCTGTAGGGTATTGCTTGACAACGTCATTGGAGGAAGGGCAGTTTGCAGTAGCAGTTTGTCTTATTTTTGCATTAGTGTGAAGTGGTGAGCGAGGAGGCTTCAGCAGATCACCAAGGGTGTGAAGATATTAGAGGTGAGTGTTATGTTATCTGAATAATGCATTTTTATGCTTTTGAGGTTTTTTATGGTGTCATGCACATTAATGTCATGCACATTAATGTCTAGGCGACCCTAAATTATTTCAAAACCTTCACATGTTAATTGTTCATGTAGTTATACATCATGGTATCATTTTATAATCTCACAAAACATACCTAACAAATAGATAGTCTAACCTAAGAAATTAACAAATGACGACATAGCAAAACATCTAATAAAAATCAAGAAATACAAAATTGTGAAAATATGCTTGCTATTCAAAGAACAACCTAAGTGTTGGTTCTCTCCCCCTCCTTGTAAAGCATCAGATGATGTAAACTGTTGCTTGTGACTGCTGATTAGATTGGACTCAGTGGTTTCACCGTCATCACACACATCAATGTGATGCCATTGTGTTGTGGAATCCAAGGACAGTTTTCAAGATTGCCAGGAAAGATTTGAATGAATGAGTTATGTGTGAGTGAGTGAGGTCTGCTCGTCAGTGGACATGAGCACATAGATCTGGATAGCCCTTTGATTGAACATCAGGATAATACAGTAATAGATTGTCCATATGGATTCCAGCCGTTGTAAATTTATTTATCCTTTATTCAAACCTAGGGTTAGGGTTAGTCATAAATCTGTTTTAATTCCCTCAAAACCTGCATTGTCTTTACAGTTGTATTTTTTTTAACCATTCAATGTAACTTGTCTTTAAACAGTTGTTTAAACTGTTAAATGTAAAAAACAGTTTTAAATACACAGATCGAAATTGGTCCTTCTGCAGTGCAAGCCATTTTGGATGCAAGGTGATGTAGTACAATGAAGGTGACTGGATTCATGTAGAATATGATGATGATGATGATGATGATGATGATGATGATGATGATGATGACGATGACGATGACGATGACGATGATGATGATGGGGACAATATTTTTATATAACCTATGCTCTCTTGGTGTGGTTCTATTGTGTGGATTTTTAGTATTTATTATACGTGACATAGTTTAATAGTGCATAATATATTACATTGTAGAGTTTACGGTACAAACAATAACTCTGCAGGGGAGGGGAAACCCATAAGACAACACAAAAACAAACAGGAAGTATTCAATTACATTTGGTGATTACAGTTTATTGTTTATCATTGACCAACCCGATCCAAGGGGTTAGGAGTGCTAACACATCATATATATATATATATATACACACATATATACACATATATACACACACACACACACACACATATTATACATACATATTGTTGAATATATGAGCTTTGATTTATTGATATTAAACTAACCATAGCCCAATATTCAGGGCTCAAGAGTGTCTTTCAAATTATTTGTTTGGCTATTTATTGAAACATATGAATACCTATATATTCATATATTATAAATAGAACTACATTTTATATTCAATAGTTCAGAAAAAACCTGAGGGGATGGAGTTAAGTTCGAACTCTCCCCCAATACCTGGGATTGACAATACTAGTATGTCCAGTATATTGTTTTATTTTATAGAGAAGCTTTTTTTTTTTTTTTTTACATTGTCTGGATATTTGCAATTGGATGTGGATTGATATTACAGTCATCATTGTGTGGTTTCTTTCTATGACATGATATAGCCTTGAATGTATGAAGATCTCAATAAAAATGGTCAGAGATTATAATAATTCCCTCGTAAAATGTCTGATCTTAACACAGAGGACAACAACATCGCCACTTGGGGAAGACGATTCATGACACTTGATTCAGGACACTTCAGTGCGTGGTATACTTGCTATATTTCTTACTTTTGACGTGCGCTTCAAGGGGCTGGCTGACGACTAAGATAATGTCGATAGTGCTGTCCAAGGTCACGATCAACAGGATACCACTTCAGTGCATTCCCAACATTCAGATGTTCACATCAAATACATTTGCAGGACTGCATAGAGACAACCAAGGCGAGAACATTGTATGGAAGCTTTTTTTCTTTTGTTCAAGATTTACTTCAAAAGAAAAAAAAAAAAGGTTATCCATAGATTTCCATTCATAATTTTTTTTTAACCATCTCTGCCTCATAAATGAAAAGGGGAACGCAGGGTACCTCCTCTGCACATAATTGATATTCATTTTTGTACGAGGCGGAACAAAAGCACGAAACGAAATCCTTGTGCACCTAAACTTCTCAAGTTTACAAAACTGTGACAAAATGAGTCTTACAGACAAGGACTGTCTCGATTCCAGTACTTCCATACTTGCTATTTTGAGTTAAGTATGGCGAACGGCAGTGCACTATGGGCACCCGGACGGTGTACTCATAACGGTCAAAAAGTGTGAGTGTGGACCGTTGGACACATCTCACCCTCAATGGGCGCCATCTTGGCTACGTAGCAGAAAGGAGCCGGTCCACCAACAGTGAAAAAGGCGGGCGAATTAAAAGAAAGTTAATTTTGTATTGATTTTTTTAATTAAGTCAAGTGAGCAAACAAGCTGGCAGATATTTTGGCATGTCAAACGTTGGCGATAATGTTTTGGCTGGTTGCAAATTTACGAAGAAGAAGGAGGAGGAGGAGGAAGAAGAAGAAGAAGAAGAAGAAGAAGAAGAAGAAGAAGAAGAAGAAGGAGAAGAAGAAGAAGAAGAAGAAGAAGA
>JAOPJH010000002.1:3342044-3358374 GCA_027122575.1 Merluccius polylepis | reverse complement strand
CACAAAAACACACACACGCACATGCATGCACACACACACACACACACACACACACACACACACACACACACACACACAGGCACATACATGCACACACACACACACACACACATTCACACAGATACTCTGTGTGTCTCAATTCGCGTACTTCCATACTTACACTTGCTATATTGAGTGCATAAGTGCGTTCACACTGACATACTTTGGCGGTCAGATGTTGATTCATTTCACGCACTACATGGAAGTGTACTGTAGATAAATAACACTTTAACAAAATAAGAGAGATCGAGAAAGCCAAGTTAAAGACTTGCATTATCACTTGTAAACAAGCAACACAAAAGCCTGAGGTGGTCTGCAGAAGAGCTGTTATATTGACTCACGTTTTGGTTTCCGCCTCCATGCACTAACCAATCACAACAACCTTGCATTGTTTACTATTTGGACCTAAAGATTAGACACCTCCCCTGTGGCCCTGTCCCCAGTTCCCCACCAACTGCACATACCATTACACTACACTTATTCTTCTTTTCCAGATTTCCCCAGATAATAAAGAATTTAAATAAAAATACATTTTCACCTTATTAATTGAGCTGACATAAAACAGGCATAATAACACTTGTACTTGAGATGAAATTATCTGCAAACTAAATCACTAAATAGTTTGACACGTTTGACAAATATCAATCTTGAGTAAAGTAACAAATCAAAGAAAACAAATACCTGTACCAAATATATAAATCAACATAAAGATGTGTGGCAACATGGATGAGCACAATGAAAATCACTCAAACATACATTCAACCAATTGACTACAATAGAGAAAAAGAGAGAATAGAGTGTTTAGGTCTACACCCATGGTGGTCAGAGAATATTTATGATCTCCACCAGCCAGACGGCGGGGAGGGTTGCCAGATGTAGAGAGACAAAGGGAAGGTACAGAATCAACAGCTTTGGGGGACCATTTGGTCAACATAATAAATCAGGCTCATCTCAGTGACGGCAGGATGTGTATGGGAGTGTTAGGTGGTATTAATCACTTATCAGACCAGTGACTGACCCTGAAAAACTTCAAAAGAGAGCCTCTGTGGAATGTACCATCTGTTCTTTTCTCCTTAGGGTAGCCCTGAGAAACTAACTATATTGGGGGCACTAAACATCTATGGTTTATATAGAGATAAGACTCACCCATGTGTGACTCTCTGTGTTTCTACACACTTATTTTCATTCATCTAGCATATAGGCAAGATAATGACTATACTTTGTTTATACGTACATTTCTCCCATAGTACTAACGGAAGTACGCGAATTGAGACGCAGCATCTCTCTTCCATCTGTTGCTAGGCAACTTCCAGCTGAGTGATGGAGGGGAGGTGCTGAAGCTGTACAGTGAGACGGAGGCCATGTGTCTGGACAACCTCATGAGGGACCCGCTGCGGCCCTTCGTCCCCCAGTACCATGGCCTGCTCACCCAGGGAGAGGAGCGCTTCATCCGCATGGAGGACCTCCTTGATGGCCTTAGGAAACCCACCATCATGGACTGCAAGATGGGCATCAGGTGGGGAGGAGCACCGTATTAGAAGGGGATTCACTCTACTCTGAAATTCTAAATTGTCTAAGTTGTTTGAGGGCATGAACAAAATCCAGTAACCCACCATTGTGTGAACAGCCATGAACTAATTTGAAAGAAGACATTAACCATGATGTTTTGTGAAGACCGGCTAAATGATCCGCCACACAACGAAAAACAACTAAATCAGCATGCTCAAAATGAAGGTTCATGTACACTATTTATATATTCGGGCAGGCAGGAGAGTCGGTTTTAATGAGGAAAACGTGAGTTGGAGATAAGTCATTAATAAAGGTGTCTGAATAGACCTTTCTAACAGAGGCATAATCGTAGGACAAACACAAGTGTCACTCATAACACTATAATTATGGGTTACTCTGCTCCTTTTATGTACCAGGGCACGGGTAAGTAAATGTAGCATGAAAAGACCCCCAAGGGTCTACTCACTCATGAGTTAGTAGAGCGAGGAGAATTTCCAGAGGCCTCTTGGACATTATTGGCTGGTGTGTACCCCAACATGCAGAGCAGGAGAGCGGACCTGATACACACACACACACACACACACATACTGACTGACTGAGTGACGATTTAGCCAAACAAGGCAGGAAAGGGGTGGGGTCGTCACACATGTGCTGTTAATTATTAATAAAATACAATAAATCCCTTCACAGAACCTACCAGGAGGAGGAGCTGGTGAAATGTCGCACGGCACCCACCCTGCGCAGCGACATGTACCACAAGATTCTGCAGGCGGACCCTGGCGCCCTGTCGGCGGAGGAGCATGAGCAACGGGGGGTGACCAAGTTGCGCTACCTGCGGTGGAGGGATACGACCAGCTCCACATCTGCACTGGGGTTCCGCATAGAGGGCATCATGGTACAGCACAAAACGACACAATACCACCAGGCTATAGACTGGTGTTTGTCTGTTCAAAATGTTCTGAACTGTTCTACTGAGTGTCTAAAGAATAAAACTCATCCACCCAGGGATGTTTCTTTCTCTGCAAATCCATTTGATCTGTGGAGAAAAAAAACACCCAGAAATCTTGTTTGAACCTCTATCGTTTGAATGGCCATGTGGTTCAAATGCTGGATGGGTTTTTATTAATACCCACACAACGAAGTAACATAATTGACTGCATATGCCTAACACAATGATATAATGATAATAAAATGATTGTGCATCATTGTGTCATACAGTCATCGATGATGTTACTGTGTTGTGGTCCTCTTTTTGTCAGATGGAGAATGGCAATGTTCAGCGGGACTTTCGGAAAATGCTGAGCTTAGTGCAAGTCACTGAGGTGCTCCTTTACTTCACCAGGAGTCGCTTAGACATCCTGGTCAGTTCACACTCTCGCTATACTTATATGCAATGCAGTACAACATCTATTAAAGATTATGATCTTGAAATAGGTTATGATTTGGATGCTGTTTTTTTCCCCTTGCAGTCTTGTTCAAAATAAAGTGAAAATATTCATTATTTTATTTATTTTGGAAAATCTGGCAACCTAAATAATTTTATCGTGGGAGCATGTTGAATTTTTTCAGCCATCCCATATTTGGAGTTAAAGCAGTTGGACATTGTAATGTGAATGCAGCCTTAGGCAAGGTTTAATGTTGATTGGCCAATTCATTAATTAAACATTCAGATAACTATTAATAAAATGTACAGGTTATTGAAAGCTTTTGGGAAAAGTATTCGGGACAACCAACAAAAAATATATATTATGTGACATATTATACAGTCCTTCTGAGATGTGCTGGAGAAGTAAACATCAACAAACTTTCTTAATAATTACTCAATCATTACATTAAATCATCTCAAAATCAACATCACTTATGATGCTGGTTTTCCCAACCTGCCTCTTCAAAATTCTCCCCACCAAAACCCTGCAGATTCTAAACTTTCACCACCACTGTTTTCCTTCTTCTCCTTCATCATCCCATCCTGTCTGGGCAGAGGGCCTACCACTGCAGACTGCAGGCTTTAGGAGATGCCCTGGAGAGATCTTCCTTTTTCAGCTCAAATGAGGTTGGTAGAGGAGGATGTGCCACAGGAGCAACTTATTTAGTGTCTGTTTTGTTCTTTGCTTAAAGAGCATTCATATTTGACCACAACATAAATATAGTTTAAAGACGCCATGAAAGATTTTCCCCTTTTTAAGCTTGTTTCACAGTATGATAATTCTGAACATTTCAAAAAGTTATTTAACATCCAATCGAATCTTTGTTACTTCCTTTATAGCTGATAAACCCATAACTTATCTGCACAGGCATGCTTAACTAATAATACAATACGTACAATAATTTCAACCTGTTATGAAGTAATAGCCTAACAATAATATAATAATATTAATAATAATGATGGTTATAACAATGTGTGCACATTCTGCACAACCACTCATAAAACGCCAAAGCCAAAACTCAAAAACACACAGCTTGAGTGTTTTTTCACTTTTACACAAATCAAATCATGAAGATCAAATCAAATTTGTGTTTTCTTCTGCACAAATGACTTAAGTATGATGCTCTCTGCTGACTGAAACTTTTTTTTTGTTATGGAAACAAAATGGCTGGTCATTGGCTGGTTACTGACTGCACTTAATCAACAACCGTGTTTCCCTTGTTCCACCAGGTGATTGGCAGCTCACTTCTCTTTGTCCACGACTACAGTGGCAAGGCCAACGTTTGGATGATCGACTTTGGAAAGACCACCCCTACACCCGAAAGCATCAGGATCAGGCACAACGTCCAGTGGGCCGAGGGGAACCGGGAGGACGGGTACCTCATCGGACTGGCCTCCCTCACCTCCTCGCTGCACCAGGCCATCACCCTCGCCTCCGTAGACCCAGAGCAGCAGTAGACCCACAGAGAGTGCTTGAAGACACTTTTGAAGAGTGGGGCGCCAGGTGATGGTGGGGGTGTCAATAAAAGATATAGGTTGCTGCTGGCAGGCCCTAAAGATTTGATAATTATTATTATTCAAGTTCTCAAAACCAATGTACATATAATTACATTTTGACTAGTCAAAACTGATTTACAAATATATTTAATTTAATTATAGATATCAGTAGTTCTATTGCACTAGCGTGAGTGTATGTGGAGTGTGTGTTGCTAGCTGGTTTACAGCCTCACCTGAGCCAGAGTCTAATCAGTCAGACTCAGGCCAGGTGAGGCTGTAAACCAGCTATAGCAACACACACTCCACACACACTCCACACTGGTAAGAATAACGACTAGAGATATCTACAGTTCAATTTCCACATGTTGAAAAAGGATTGTGACTAGTGGAAATGTAATTTCCCATTTCAGATATCAACAATTGCATTTCCGGTATGTGGGCGTCATATCATTAAGCACCACAAAGCCATTGGTCGACTTTTAAATAGATGTCTACCTCATGAATATTCAACACATGTTGGCATGGCAACTGGCGCCATGAATTTGTTTCGGAGTGGAAGAAGTTGAAGATGGCGAAGCAGGTGATTATTAAAATCCAACGGAAATGTTTTTCCATTGAACGGGCATACAATCAAGGTGTATGCGGTCTCAGTATTAGAAAGTCCTTCTTGATCCATGGTTTGTTCTCGTCTTTCTCGCTCCATGTTCGCATCGTCGCCCAAATTACCATATTCATTTTGGATATGTTATGTACGTAACGTTACGTCACTGAAGATATCAACAATGACATTTTGCCTAGTGAATATTACTTTTTTGATATCTAAAATTACATTCTGACTAGTTAGAAAAGAAATTGTAAATATCTCAAATATAATTGTACGAACATAATTTTCGCTGGTTAAAATAGTATTTCAGATAACGGTTAGGCCTATCTGAAATGCAATTCTAGATATCTGTAACAGTTAATGACACTTACTAGTTACAATTACAAGCCGACATATCAATAATTTAATTTCGACTGGTCAGAATTTAATTTTAGATATCTACAATTCCATTTATGATATCTGTAATGCAAGAACAATTGTAGATATCTACAATGAACACTAGTAAGAATTGAATTGTTGATATCAACAATTGACATTTCCACTCGTGAGAATTATATTGTTGATAACAATAATTAACATTTTGGCTAGAATTGAGTTGTAGATATCATTAATAAGAATTGCAACTAGTCAAAATTACATTATTATGGATATGTCGACTTGGAATTATAACACGTTAAAATTGAATTAACGTTATAGATAGGCCTATCTAATGGAATTTGAATAGAAGTCAATGGTAAAAGTTGTAAGACTAGTTTTATTCAAGTTACAGATATCTCCAATGAACATTTCCACTAGTAAGAAATTAATTGTTGATATCAGCATTAACATTTTGACTCGTGAGCAATTAATTGTAGATATCTTTAGAATTGCTACAAGTCATAATTACATTATGGTTATGTTGGCTTGGAATTCTAAATAGTCAAAAAGTAATTGTTGATATCTACAATTGCTATTACCGCTACTGATTAAATGTTAAAACGGCTTGACACAAGAGACACTATTCTGTTGTTGTTCTGAACAAATTAAATCTCCTTTTTCTCCTGTGGTGGAAAAAACCTTCGTCTGGACCAGTTGTTTCCCGCCACACTGTTTACTTATCTTCAATTAAATAATGCAAAGGAGTCGAGTTGAGTTCAATGTGATAAAGATTTACTACATTAATCAGAATACACATAAACCGAGGTGGTCCATGTACATCTAACACAGCATCAGAAAGCACCCTCTGGTATTCTTACTGGGACCCCTCTTCTGTTGGCTCTAGTAGACCTTCTCCAACTATGCTTTTGCAACTGTTACCTACATGGAAGGCACACATGTATGTATATATATTTATGAACCGTGACCATTCACATGCTGCTTTTCCCAGCACCTTTGGTTGGTACACGTTATCTTTGCACCTACTTCCTCGTCCATAATAGTGAATTATTTCCTAGCAAAAACACCTTCCTAAGCAAAAAAGTATTTTCTATCTTACCATCATGATCTTTAATACATTTTCATAATTCTTACTTAGGTGGTTATTCCCATATCATAATTACATAAACTATGTGAGTTGTATTGACACTAATAATAATAATAATATATTGACTATATTGATTAAATAGACATTGGGCCAACGTACACTCTGTGACCACAGCGACCAACAGCACACTGCTTTTCCCCTTATCCAGCTTGCGACACATATGTGACATACTTATGATTATATTTCCCCTTTAATATATTTGATTAAAAAATTAACACACTTCAGTCTGGTCCGTATGGGCCTGCAAAATAGCTATCACACTGCGTTTTAAGTTATTAGTGGTGTAAATTGAAATCCTATACCATACAGTGTATGTAATAATAATAATTATAATAATAATACACCAGGTGGCGCGCGTCTTGGGTCGGCAGACAGATCCAGACTGCGCCTCTATCCGCTCCAGGCAAAGTTAAGGCACTTGACCGCCATTTTCACTCTAAATGTCTAGCTGTACAACATGTTGTACTTATACTTTCTGACAGTATAAAATATTCATTCAGACAAATATATGCATACTGGTGTTGTATAGGGTATATGCTTTGATATACGAATCGTTTGCTTTCATTTGTATAGATTGTGGTACAGTGAAACAGGTTCCCCATGATAAGTTGTAGTTGTAGTTTTCAGCGTAATATTGGTTAATAATCCACACACTAACTTAGACTTTAAATTGAATTTGTATGCACGGTGTAGTTGGCGAGTTGGCTAGAAAAGTTAAGAGGCAATGGCTTTTTCTCGAGGTGGCTATGAGAACTTTGCTGTTGTCGCACGTGTTGTGAACGAAGGTAGGTGAAATGTAGTCCTCAAAAGCTGGTCACCGGTCACCGGCTCAGCACCATTTATAGTACCGCCTAGGTAATATGAACACACTTCTACTCGAGTTGCATGCTTGTTGTTTTAAGTGTATTGGGCAAGATGCTTATTTATCTTTGAGCATTATTTCGAGGCCAAAAGAGGGCTATCGGGACCCCACAGTGAACGCTGTTTATAGCGTAGTTCAAGGGCGTTTCATATTATGTGGTCGCGTAGCGATAAAAGGGAATTTCATATCGCATTTTTGGGAAGTTAAAAAATGTTGGTTCAAAAAGTAAAATGGGGCGGACTATTGTTGTTTTCCAGCGCGCCCCTCTTCCCGGAACGCAGTGCCCTGTGCACCGGAAGCGGATGCGGAGTCAAGTGGTAGTTCCCTGCACGCATAGCAACACGGTGTATTTTTTCTAGCTCGGTGACTAATCTGATTGATATAGCTATGATATAGATCTTTATTCGTATTGGCGTTCGTGATTGATGAGCCTCTGTCGGACAACTGTACAATATAATCACGTTAGTCCTTTGTGTTCCGCTCGCTGCGTGTCCGTGAGGTCGCTATACTGTGACTATGGCGGAGGGCGGGCACTACTACAATGGTGAGTAACTCTGATCTAGACCAACGCGTGTCCATCCCTTTCTCTCCGTAGACCCTGATTACTTTTCCGTGAGCAGAGAAGTCAGAAGCAATGGTTGTGCAATCGTAGGAGGTACATTTATATTTTGGGCTCCCTCAGCTCCCTCCCCCAGTTTTGCCATTAACCCCCCCTAGCAATGTCCTTCAATACCACCGTAGGATAAAACCTACAGATGTAATTATTGAATGTATTGTTACATTTATTGTGATATAACGTTAACATATATTGTTATTGGTTATGTCATGAACATAAATATTTCTGTATTGCAGTAGAATGGTTGTTGTTTTTCTATTACTATTCTGCTATTCTAGTTATTGCTCTATTGCAGTAGAACCATACCTGAATCTCTCATTGCCTCTCCTAGAGCATGATGACAGGACTGCAGCACCATACCGCGGCCGCAAAAGGTCCCACAGGGCCAGGTCCTACGGCGATGGGCCCCGCAGGGACAGACAAAGGGGCGGTCCCTCAAGTAACTTCGGGGGCCCCGGGCCACGATCCAGACTTGACGACACGGACGGGGATGTAACCATGAGCGACAACTCCCAGGATGGCACTTCACAACGCCGATTGTAAGTGTGTCATTAAAATCAAACAAACTGATTGATTTGATTGATTTAAAACTAAAGGAGTCTCTGGTTTTTGGCAAGCCTAAGTCCTGTGTGAATGTGTGTTTGACCACTGTCTCCACCCCCCCCCTCTCTCAGCAACCCATACAGCAGGCCCTACAACAGAGGAGAAGGCCGCTTTGACAGAGACCGTCGAGGCGTCAGGGGAGGAGGTGGTGGAAGAGGAGGTGGATATAAAGGAGACAGAGGAGGAAACTCTGGTGGTGGTGGTGGAGGAGGAGGGAAGAACCGGTCTGGCTGGTTCAAAATCACGGTTAGTGTTAACGGCCCAGCTAACCATCGTTTACTTTCCGCTGTTCTTCTTTTGGGATCAAGTGCAAAAATGGTGCTGACACTTTGCTTTTGGTCTTGCAGATACCTCACGGAAGGAAGTACGACAAGAAATGGCTACTGACGGCACTCCAGAACATCTGCTCCGTGCCCTTCAACGCCGTACATGTGAGTAGCTACACTTGAATTAGGGCTGCACGATATTGGACAAAAATGACAGTGATAGAAAATATTGAGAACATTTTTTTTCTCCAGAAAAACACTGCTATATCTGATGAAGTGTGGTTATTATGAAAAACTGTTTTAGTATTACAAATTGAAACACATCGATGTGCTCATTAAACACTGAAGACTTTTAATGGCAAGCGTAGTCAATGTAATACTTTAATACATTACACATAGCCTTAAACCATCAGAGGTTGAGAATTTTCAGGCCTATTGGCCTTTTGACACTTGTATTGCCGTCAAACATTAAAACAGGAAGAAGGATGGATGAAAGGTTAGTCCGTCGGTGTTAGATTTATGATATTCTTTTCATCCCAAAACAGAAAAAATGATCACACTTGGGGTATAATAATAGTAGTAATAATTACAACAATAATGATGATTCTATTTCTCTGGTTTCTGTCTCTGTCCTGACCTTTTATGTTATTTTCCTGCAGTTCCATGTTGACAACCACAAAGCCCATTTTTACGTGGATGAATTTGGTACGGCTAGCGCCCTGCACAAATGTTCCCACAAGATCACAGACACAGACGGCTATAAGGTAGGCTGTCTACTTGTGTGAGGAATAGGTTGATTTTAAAGGGTTCGGGTGGCTTCAGAGCTGCCCTGTGCATCATTGGTAATATACAGCTAACACATGGACATGTGTTCTTCTTCAGGTGGAGGTCCATATGAACCCCAGCAGCCCTCCATCCTTCCTGCAGGACCTGAAACCTGAACACTTGGACCACTTAAAGGTGAGGCAGGGACCCTAAACAGATGCGATGCAAGGATCTTCTAATACATGGTTGTTTTTACGGATTTGTGATATTATGTTTAATTTTTGTAACAATCTTCCCCAGCAATGCATGGCAAAGCGGTTTGACGGCTCCCAGCAAGCATTGGACTTAAACAACCTTCGAACAGACCCAGGTAAGCAAGCACTGTGCAGTAGCAGAGCCAAAATCAATTGAATACAAATTACATGAACATTGACTGTAATTTCCATTACAACACTATTGCTAAGATGCTACAAAGCATCATGATTCCTGCCATGTAATGGGAAGCTAATCCTACCCCTGTGGTTATGCATCTCAGAGCTGATCTCCCAGAACATTGAAGTCGTCCTCAACAGGAAGACTAATATGGAAGCTGTAATCAAGATTATTGAAGAGAATATTCCAGAGGTAAGGGCCAGTGCAAGGAACTTTCATGTTAACTTCTTTTAATCGTTGATATAATAAAAAAATATATACACCTCTGTACCTCTCTTCATTTGTTAGCTGGTGTCCTTAAACCTGAGCAACAACCGCCTCCACAAGCTAGACGAGTTGACAGACCTGATCAGCAAGGTGCCCAACCTGAAGGCCCTCAATCTGTCCAACAACGAGGTGGGGTTGACTGAAACACTCGACTCTTTTTTCAAGACGACACCTATTTCATAAAGAAAAAAAAACTACACCCCCTTTGATCAATTCCCAGAGAAGCATGTACGTTGTCTAATGGACTTATTGGTTGTCTTTCAGCTGAAGTCGGACAGAGATCTGGACAAGATCAAAGGGCTGAAGCTGGTGGAGCTGTGGCTGGAGGGGAACTCTCTGAGCAACAGCTACAAGGACCAGGCCTCCTACATCAGGTCAGTAACTCATCACACAGTTGTCGGGACAGGGCGCGGGGGCTTCATGTTAAGGGTATGTCTAAATGAGGCCTGGGCCTGGAGATGTGTACCGGGATAAGAAACACAGTCCTCCTAACCATGAACTCTTCGTACACATAGGAGCCAGGATGATGCGCCAGTCGGCATGCCATTAAAAATTTCTTATCCCTCAGCAGAGAGGCCGTTGCCGACGTGTGTGTGTGTGGGGGTGTGTGTGTGGCTGGGTGTGTGTGTGGCTGGGTGGTATTCAGTCCTGTTCATATCACCACCCTTGTTCACTACTTTGGGCCTTGCTACGCAATTACCTGATTTTGCAAAGTGTTCCTCTTTCCTAGCATAATAGGTCCTTAAAAAAAAGGAAGCAACCGGTCACTACACTGCAATTATTTTCTCAAGCTCTCTGCAGGCTTTGGTTTCCTCTTATTTATCTATTTTTGATTTCATTTTTATCTATTGCGTTTAAGTATCGATGTGAAGCGGTTCCCAGCCTCCCTCGGCTAGTGTACCTACCAGACTTCCTCTAAAATAAAGTGCTTATCCCACCACAAAAATACAGTTTAGTCTCAATCTTTGCAATTAAATTAGAATATTACATGAGGAGCTGAACACATACATTATCAATCCTCACCACAAGTGATCAAAAGACACAGAAAAAAGTATACAAGTTTACTGGAGAGAATTACTGGAGACATTACTGGAGAGAAGGCATACCAGCTCATGTGTCAGAACTACAGTTTGGATCAATCAAACTAAACCACTAGTGACAGCCACTGACTGATTTTTTCCCCCTCCCCACGTGACATTGTTGCCCAATCGGCTTCCTGCAACAGGCCAGTATGGAAGGCTGGTTAGCCTATGACGGGTAAGATCCCACGTTGAAACCCCGGGACAACCTAAGGCAGGCACAGTCACGATTACTTGGCCACATCCCTGTGAGCGCTGACTCACTAGATCAGATCATGAAGTGACAACAAGAAGACTTGGAAGAGATGGAACCATCACAGGCAAAGCCGTTGGGTTGAGAGGTGGAGGAGGGACAAGTGTCAGAATCGGACCAAAAAAAAACTGATGATGAGCCAAAAGGAATTCTGCGAATTTATCTTTCAGTTGGGGGCCGGTGGCTTGTAACAAACGACATTGCAACTCTGTGAACGCAAAGACGTGAGAGAGCATTTGTGGCAAATATCCAAACCAAGGAAGAATATTGGAAAGTAACTCAGTAATGCGGAACTCTGAAACAGACACAGTCTTGCCTGTAACGCCAGCAAATTAAAACATGCACATACTTCTGGGGCTGTGACCTATATATCCAAGCCCTAACCCAATATTGGTTGCACATCCACTAGAGAAGGCTAGCCAGTTGTGGACGAGCCTTTCCATCACAATTGCCCACCGTCTGTATCCTAGAGGCTTGGGTCCAAAATGAAGTAGACCTCTAGTAGCTGACGCTTCCTATTTAGCGCGGGAGCTGGTAAAGATGCAGAAAAAAGTGGTACCTGGGTGTTAAAGAATTTGACCTTGCAAATGTTGTTGTTCAACTATTAAAGCCTGGACGGGGGACAGCTTTGGTACAGCTTTGGGAGCCGACTCACCTCGTTACTTCACGTTTCACCCTTCTCACCCTCTGGGCTGTTTGGTTTCCTCTCCAAAGGTCACCGGGAGCCATCGAAGTGTGTGTTTGTGTGTCCTTTGAACCCAGAGTCTGTGGTTGTCATTGCCGTGGTGACACAGAGAGGGCTCTTCTCCAACATGTCGGCCCGACTTTACGGGCGGGAGGGCCTTAAGGTTTCTTTAACCGTAACCACTTCTCTCCACCTTAGCACTGCAACCTCTGCGAGGCAGTTATCCTCGCTAGTTTCCAAGCATCCAGCAAGTGTTGTAATTGTGTGTGTGTGTGTGTGTGCGTGCCTGGTGTTCTGGTGGTCTGTTAAGGTGAGTATATATGTCTGGTAAGTACACTTTATGTGTGATGCAGCTGTGGGAACGAAACACGAGCAAGGCAATAGTGCGACTTCAAATGCGTACTAGTACTTTTTTTACATTTTTTACATTTTGTCATTAAATATGACGAAATGTATGTTTAACCAAAATCAGCATGGTCTTACATTGTTGTTAAAGTGAAACTATGGCCTAAAACACTTTGACATCGTTAAAATATGTTTATTAGTGATGTACAACGCACCCCAGGTCCTATTTTACTCCACTCCACTGGCTTACTGTAGTAGCTGGCATCAGATTCAAGACAATGGTACTGGCCTACAAGGCCATCAACAGAACTGCCCCAACCTACCTCCAAGTGTCAGACCCCACGCCCCTGCTTGATATGTCGTATGTTCGTATGTCCTGGCACATTAGTATCTTAGCACTTAGTACATAGCATTTTACCCTAGTTATCTCTGTTGTATACTAGCAAGGGGTTAACTTAGTGGGCATGCTTGAAACTTGTTCTAGTGAAGTCCTTTTTGTACCGACAGCGATATATTGTTGCTTGCTTCTGACAAATGTACTTATTGTAAGTCGTTTTGGACAAAAGTGTCTGCTAAATGTAAATGTACATTTTACTGTACTTTGCCAACGCAATTTCTGTAGACGCTACTGTGTCACACGGAGACATTGCTGCAGTGGTTACAATGGAGTTTAATAGGAGAGTATGTCTTCAAATCGCTGTAGCATCAACAATAAGTATCAGATATAGTTTAATTCCGTTATGACAACAACTCAAGAGTTCTATCTCAGAATCACTACATACAACATTTTCGCAATATTCCTAAGACGAGAAAGAGGACACACATTTTTGCCGGGCCAGCAGACTCGTGCGGGCTTGGGGCGTGGCCATGATCTCTACAGCTGCGGAGGCATGGCCTCGTTAGAAGAGAAAACGGCCTGGTAGTCACTGTTAACCCGGCCGATTTGGTTTATTTTGGCACCAGGGAGCCCAGATATGGCCGATCCATCTAGGTTTCCACATGCGGCCCCCGGACCAGTCGGGCAGTTTCATTAGATATCTCTTTTTTTTAAGTGAAAGTCATTCTGGGTAACGTAGTCAAAGCATGCTGGAGCAGATCATGGGAAGCCTGACATCGACAGCCAGTGACAAATTGCAAATAACCATCAAATACAATATTACACATATTGGGAAAAATAAACCCTGGAATGAATAGTAAATCGATGTTAGACATTTGATAACAATGTCAAGGTGTTTAAGTCTGTATGATCTGAGAGTTTAGTCAGCAGGTGTGGCTGAGAATGATGTCTCTTAAGGTAAGGCCGGCTGTCCTGTCAAGCTTGCTATAACGCTCTACTTCTGTGTGTATTCCTGTACCACCAGCGCTGTGCAGCAGAGATTCCCTCGGCTCCTCAAGTTGGTAAGCTTGGACATTTTCTCCCCTTTTGTCGCTCAATAACGATTTGTATTATTTAACGTTTGCCACCAACCAGCTCCAGCAGAGCCACATGGGTACCGTTTCACCGCATGCGATGTTCATGTCTCTGTTTGTTTTTAAGGACGGCCACAATCTCCCACCACCGATTGGATTTGACGTGGAGTCGCCCACCGTCATCCCCGCCTGCAAGGTGAGACGCTGCTAGGAGATTCCCTCTGTTGACATGTGCAGGTATTTTATTGAAGGCACAGAAACCTTCCAGAGGGCACGCTGCGTCCACTAAATATGTAGCCAGTACCGGACCCCAGCTTTGTTTACCCTTCAGAGAGAGAAGTCAAGGACGAGGCTTGTCCTTGTCATACCCTTGTGGTAAAGTGTGTGTGTGTGTGTATATATCATCTTTTTCCTTTTAACCCTTTTACAGGGCAGCTGTTTTGGCTCTGATGAAATTAAGGCCATCATCCTACGCTTCCTGCAGCAGTGAGTCTCTTGTCACACTGGAGCTGGTTTACCAACTTGTTACAATATCACTCTCATCCGTGTGTTATTGTTATCGTTTTATACCCATACACCCGTTTGTTTAATACCTTGTGTTCCAGGTATTACAGCATATATGACTCTGGGGACAGACAGTCCCTTCTGGACGCCTACCACGATGGCGCCTCCTTATCTCTCATGACACCGTTTTCTACTCAAAACCTTTCCAGGTACAAAGAGCAATGACACACACACTTCAATTCAAACAAAACGCATCTTTGAATAAAATGAAGCATGTTTCTGAAGCTACCATGGAGACACCAGAGGGAGACGATGACCTTCTAACCTCTTGTTCTCTCCACAGGAGTAGTCTGGGCGAGTACCATAAAGACAGTCGCAACCTGAAGAAGGTCAAAGACACCAGTAAGTCGACTATACACACATGACTATTATGCTGTAAACGGTCGTATCCATTTATGTTTGGTCTACCTAATATCGGCTCCACATTGTCTAGTATGTGTGGACATTTATTTGGATTTACATTTACATTTAGGGCATTTAGCAGACACTTTTGTCCAAAGTGACTTACAATAAGTACATTTGTTAGGAGAAAGTGCAACACTAAACCACTATCAGAGTAAGGATTTCACGAGAACGAGTTTCAATTGCTAAGTTAACCGATTGCTAGTATACAAAAGAGATAAGTGCTAAGTTCTATGGTTTTCACTATTCTTTTTCTGTCTTTGAGCAGCTTCGATATACCGTTTTACGGTATATCGTTACATCCCTACTGAGTACTAATGACGATAATCAAAACAACGCTTCCTCTCCCTCTGCAGCCATGCGCTTCCGTCTGCTGAAACACACGCGGCTCAACGTGGTGGCGTTCCTCAACGAGCTGCCCAAAACACAGCACGACATCGCCTCCTTCAACGTGGACGTGAACACCTACACCGTGAGTTCTACCTCTTCTGATGGACCCGCCCATCTTGCGTTAACTCGGCACTGTGTTGCCCTTCCTAATTTTTGAAGAAGTACGACCATGAATGTCCATATCTGCCATCCCCACCCACGACACAACTTGAACTGGGAGTGGGGTGGAAGGAGTTTAGTGTGTCTGCGATGACCCAACCTCTTGGCAGCTCAGTTCCATGTGTGGCATTTTTTTAAGAATGGCTGGGCCAGCACCTGCTGCAGCTAATCACAGAGCCTGCATGCCAGTGGTCAAAACTATTTTTAAAAAAACAAGCGAGGTCCAATTGGTATACTTGATATATCTGCAACCTAATACTCAACATAACCATTTTTATAAAGAATGTATAAAGAAGTCAACTAGGACTGTGATTCGTCTCTCTGTAATCAAACCTTTAATGGTTGCGAGATGAGTGACAACTAAATTGATCAAGAAATCAGTGAACTGGATTGTGAGCCCCACCTATTTTTTCAAGTTGTACTTGGAACACATACAGTAACTCCCAAGTGAAATACCACCTGCTTACTTAAAGGGACTTGAGGCAGGATTTGTGAAAAAATAAACATACATACACATACATACAAGTTTTTTTAATGATAATGGGTGATGAAGCGTTACAAACCAAAAAGAATGAGCCCACCCACATATCTCTCCGTTGCCTTGAACAGGCTGTGTGCTGCATAATGTATTGCAA
>JAOPJH010000002.1:3325909-3341944 GCA_027122575.1 Merluccius polylepis | reverse complement strand
GGTGTCTGTGGGGAGTACGGGGGGGGGGGGGGATGCAAGAGCGTCTCACAGCATCGTTCTCCAGGGGGATTGTTGTGTTCCAGCAGTGGCCTTAGCCGAGGCTAGTGCTGGATGGGGGGGGGGCGAAAGATAAGATTGTGCGTGTTTGGTCTTGGGGCGAGTAGAAGGACTAATATGCTACATTAGTTAGGGTAGCATTTAGGTCCGGGCCTTGTTGATCAGGCTAGTGGCGGATGAGGACTGTCCCCGTGGGGGAAGGTTGCAGACTGGCGACTTTAGTGTAAACAAACATCAGCATGGCTCCCAATTGGCTATCGTCATTCCCATGTGACCATATATACACTGCATACTCGGCTGTCCTTGGGGTTCCCCCCATACTACAGGATAGTGGATCTTAAATATTGAACAGGTTTTATATTTGCAAATCGGTGCTGCCCTGATCGGATTTGGGAAAGTAAAAAAACAATCTTTTTTTTTAGCTTTGCTTACCAGAGTCAGGAGAGGGAAATCAGGCTAATTATCCTGTAATGTATACAAAGCATAAGGAAAATAACAAAATGACCACCTTAAGCTATCTAGTCTTCTGTGTCGTGTAAATCAAGGTATGCGTAAACAGGAACACCAATTGCATGATTACAATTTGTCGGTTGTCCTTCACACAGGTTATGTATAGTCAACGACCAGGTGTTCATCCGACTGGCCACGACAGAGGAGATCCGGCGAGCGTTTGTCGCCCCTGCCCCCACACCTTCCTCCAGCCCTGTGCCCACCCTCACAGCCCCCCAGCAAGAGATGCTGTCGGCCTTCTCACTCAAGTCTGGCATGAACTTCGAGTGGTCCCAGAAGTACGTAGCACCTTTTAGTTTGCAAGGCAGCCAATAGTTAAATAGCAAAGTTAGGCATATTTATGTACATTGGTGGAAATACTGGGAAAAACATAGACATGCAGTAAGGCTGTGTGGAAGAAAGTATTGTTGTTAGTTTCTCGATATATTATAACTGTGTACATTCAAAACTCAATGTTAAATGAACAGAGCAGTTCATCTATTAATTACAGGGTAATTAGATAAGTGTCGTTGTCACCACAATGCGTGTCAGTAGATCGGATCAGGACCGCCCTTCAAAATATTTCAGACCTCATTTGGGAAGAAATCTTGGGATTTTATTATTAAGGATGTTTGATATCCTGATTGGTACTAAAGCCATTCAAATGCTAATTCAAATGCTGTGATGTCTTGTCTTTCTCTGCTGAAGGTGTCTTCAGGACAACGAGTGGGATTTCAACAAAGCTGCTCAGATCTTCACTCAGTTAAAGGTATCCTGACAACTCTTACTTGATGTTGTAATTGTGCGATTGTTTTGTCCACACATGACATTACGCTAAACATGCTTTATTTCCTTTTTTTTAGACGGATGGCAAGATCCCAGACGTTGCCTTTATAAAGTGAAGATGTTCCCTAATGAGGATAGTGACATTGATTTCAAGCAAAGAACGTTTTTTCTATGGGTTTTGTTCTAGCCCCATCTTTTTCTGGACGTTTTATGGATTCTATTCAGATCAAGAAAGACATATTTTGATTGCTTTATTTTAATGACTGCTGACTGACCTGAATATTATAATAAAATTTTGGTTGTTATTGTAACCTTACCATAAGTCTTTATTTGGTCTTATGTATAAAATGGATACAATTCCATTTCAGAATCAGAATTGACTATTGCCAGGTAAGTTTAACATCTACAAGGAATTCGTCTTGGTGTTTGGTGCATTACGATAAAAATAAATGTAGTAAAGAAATGTAAATATAAAATGGAAACGTTTACTATAAGAACACAATATGTAAAATGTATAAGAATATAAAAGTATAGTGCAGGAATGTGCAAAATATGGACCATGGAATGTGCAGAGTGAGGTTTTGGTCCTAATGGACCGCAGCCTCCTGCCAGAGGGAACAATGGCAACGATCGTTCCTGTGTGCCTCGCACACAGAAGAAGCTTTCTGCCTCCCCTAACCAAGTACTTGTGTTGCCTAACCCTAACCAAGTGGTGGTGTTGCCTAAACCTAACCAAACTGCAACTGAAAACTGAAAATAATAATAATAAACAACCAAGTCTAAAAATAATACAGGACATGAACCCCGGTCTCCTGGGTGAAATTCCTGTGTTTGGCCCATTCCTCCATGACCTCCCTATATGTACTTTGTCGCTCTTTATTTATCACCTGACTTCCTAAAGCCTTTCCAGCAGAAAGCCCTTGCTGTGCACTTGCCTCAGGGTCCTGGAGGCTGCAGGTCCTGGAGAGATGGCAGATTGCAGCCAATCACCTTCTCTGTGGTGTGAATGACACGCTGCAGTCTGCCTTTGTCCTTGGC
Organism: Merluccius polylepis; assembly: GCA_027122575.1. NCBI lineage: Eukaryota > Metazoa > Chordata > Actinopteri > Gadiformes > Merlucciidae > Merluccius > Merluccius polylepis. Next base: position 3,339,574 of record JAOPJH010000002.1, on the reverse strand, counting down.
AGTGGCAGCAGCCAAGGACAAGCAGTGGTACCAGATGGTGATGGAGGAGATGAGGATGGACTGAATAATGGCGGTGTAGAAGTGCACCATCACTGTCTTTGGCAGGTTAAACTTCTTCAGCTCCTGCAGGAAGTACATCCTCTGTTGAGCTTTTTGGTGAGAGAGCTGATGACCTCAAGCTCCCACTTGAGGTCCTGGAAGATGATGGTGCCCAGGACGCAAAAGGACTCCACAGTGTTGACTGGGGAGTCACACAGGGTAACGGGGGTACGTGGGGCTGCGTTCCTCCTGAAGTCCACAACCATCTCCACTGTCTTCACGGCACTGAGCTCCAAGTTGTTCAGTCTGCACCAGATCACCAGATGGTCAATCTCCCACCTGTAGGCGGACTCCTCCCCACCAGAGATGAGCTCAATGAGGGTGGTGTGTTGTCTGTGAACTTCAGCGGCTTGACAGACTGGTGACTGGAGGTGCAGCTGGTATACAGGTAGAAGAGCAGAGGGGACGCAGCCTTGAGGGCTGATGGTCAAGATAGGAAGTTTCTGATCCACCTGCAGGTGGGGTCCGGCACGCTCAGCTGGGAGAGCTTGTCCTGTGGCAGAGCTGGGTTGATGGTGTTGAAGGCAGAGCTAAAATCCACAAACAGGATCCGGGTGTAGGTTCCTGCAGAGTCCAGGTGCTGGAGGATGTAGTGGAGGGCCAAGTTTACTGCATCATCTACCGACCTGTAGGCGAACTGCAGGGGCCCCAGGAGAGGGCCTGTGATGGTTTTGAGGTGGGTCCTTGGTTTTGGGGGGATGGGGGTGATGGTGGAGGGTTTGTAGCAGGCATTTCATGATAGCAAAAAATAATTGAAATAATGAAAATATTTTGAAAATATTTTAGCTGCTACCTCTGCAATACAGAGGAGAATCAAGTGTCTCTTCAAGAACGATGCTGGTGTCAGGACAACTACAACCCCCTTCAGGATCAATGGTGCTATCACCATGGATGTCTCCCCGGATACTAGGGACATCTCAATGGAGAGCATACTGGTAGCTTCACTATCTGGTATGGAAACAGTAGGCCTACCAGGAAACTTCCCAAAACGCTATTATTAAAACTGCAAATATATTCATATTTCATATATTCATAATATAATAACTATAGACTTACAACCGTTATGGTTGTACAGTAGGCTATAGACATGCACAGTAAAAAGGAGAATTAGACGAAGTCATTTAAGCACATTGGACAAGCATGAGTGTGTACATGGCCAATATAAATACACTTTGTATTTTTATTAAATACGTAATAACAATCACATTTGTATTTTTTGAGACCTTACAAAGATGGCGTACTTCACGGTCTATTCCGGAAGTTGGCACGCTGGCGTCATTACGCACCGTTGTTTATCATACCTCCAGTTCACGTATAACAATAAACAACCCAGAAACAACGGATACGCGTAAGGACCTGTCGCTTGAATTCGGGACAAAACGCAGTAGGAAATATGAACTTAAACAACAAATAGCAAGTGTACCACCTTTTAAAAACCCAGCCTGGATTCTCCACGGTCCTGACACAAAGGATTTTCGACTTTGAGTGTCAAGAAGGAACAAGAGTTTACGGTTCACCCCCTTCCTTAGCCCCTTCTTTAGCTAACTGCCTAGCTCAGTCTTCGCGTGCACACTTCGTGGTTGTGTTTGTTATGCAGTTGCCAGAGGACTGTCCTCGCGTTTGTTGTCCTCCTCCGCCTCTTTGTTCCCTCACCCCGCTGTCTGTGGCCCTATGTCTCGCTGGCTGTTCCCCTGGTCGGGCTCAATCAAGAAGAGGGCCTGTCGGTACCTCTTGCAACACTATCTCGGCCACTTCTTGCAGGAGCGACTGAGTTTGGATCAGCTGGGGCTGGACCTGTACAATGGCAGTGGTGTCATCAAAGACATCAACCTCGACGTTTGGGTGAGTTTTGGCGTTGGAGGCAGCTGTCAACTTACACCCCCCCCCCCCCACACACACACACACACACTTGATGTTTTGGTCTGACTCGTGCACCCTTGACTATTTCGCAACGGGTCTCTCGAGTTCAACAACAATCTCCACCGTCGTGAGTATCGCCTTCACCAACTCCTGGAGCAGCAGTTAGCAGAACCAACGGCGATGAGTGATGATCGCAGAGCGGTTCTCCAGTTGTTGTCCTTTTTTCCTACGTGTCGAAAGGACTTAACTGTGCCGAACTCGTATGTCTGATGGCCCCATGCCTTGATTGAAAACACATGACGTTTACCTAACCCCTCAGTTTGTGTTGTGTGCCCCTTATAGGCGGTGAATGAGCTCCTGGAGTCTCTCGGTGCCCCTCTGGAGATTGTGGACGGATTCGTGAGCAGCATAGCGGTGACCATCCCCTGGCAAGCCCTTGTGACCGATCACTGCACTTTAGAAGTAACAGGACTTCAGATAACATGCCGACCCAAGTATCGGACCAGTGAGTCACCTGGTTTTCCACACTAGTTATGTCTCCCTCTCCCTTTTCCCTTCATGAGAAGACCGGACACAGAAAAAAGCTCTTGAAGCGATATATGCTTGGGCACTTTCATCTAAATATTAAATACACTGGTTAACACATCGTACGTCATCCTTATACATGTGTACCGCGACTGGGAGTCATCACCGTATGCTGTAAAGGTCCACATATCAATGTATGGTCACAAAATGCCCTAGGGCCGTGGCCTATGGTTATTGAAGTGTACTGACACACATCAAGTAGGCTGAAAGGACTGCATGATGTGTGCTTGACTTCTGTCATAAGTAGGCCAAATCCGTCCGGAAGACTGCGGTATTCTTTACTTTAAACTTACTTTATACTTATTTATACTGTGTCAAATAGCCATCACTGGTCCCTATATTACCGGGTAGCCAAAAGTGGCCGCTGTCATAGCTTATGTTGTGCAGCTCTCCAAAAATGGCACTACATGTGGGGATGCAGAACCAGCACCCGCGTAGAGACCTACAGCATACGATGCAGAAGTGTAATTTAACCTTTAATTGTATTATTTTTTTGTACTTGAGGAGAAAAAGCAAAAACTCTCTCACTTCAGCATGATTCAAGACTTTTTATTGCCGTTTCAGCAAGTTGATGGGAATCTCACTGGTGGTGACATGTTTCGGTTACATTGGAGCGGTTACATTGGAGGACAGTTTTAATATCACTGCTGGTACTATTCTCATTACCGTGGTTGACTGGTCAATCATTTTTCTTAGTAAATAAACCAAACCAATTCGACAAATACATGTCAAAACAAGGTAGACATGCATTTAATACCTTGTTCAACAAAATTAACTTGGGGAAAATATTCAATATTCAGTATAAAGCTCACAGTTTTATTGGTGATTCATGTGTCTTTGGTAGCCACAATCACGATGAAAGCTTTCTGAATACTCTTTGAGAGTGTGTTTGTGCTTGTGTTCAGGTGGGAGCTGGGACTCCCAGGGGTGGTCATCGAGCATGACCTCCAGCATGCAGCTGGCTCAGGAGTGTCTAAAGGACCCCCCAGAGGCGCCCGAGGAGCCACCGGCACCACTAGAAGGACTTGAGATGTTTGCACAGACCATTGAGACCGGTGAGGGAATCTGTGTTGGAGGTGTGGTTCCCCGCAGAACCGTAGACATGAGTGATTGGTGTTCCAATGTCCAAATGGTTCAAATCAAGAGACGGCAACAGCCTGAATAGAACAATGAAATCAAACTTCAGGCACAGCACCATCTCTGGTGAAACACTGGCTATTGCAATTTCTGTTTTTTTGGATCATCTCACGATGAGTCTCACGACTCAGTGAGTACAAATTGTGGCATAGTCCTGTCAGAGTTTAGTCAATAACATCTCTACTACCTGTTTTGTCGTACCATTTCTCCCAAACCTCATCAGGGGTTAGCTTTGGTGATGTAGTTTTTAATGACATGTATGAAACGGTGCCCACGTTGCTATAATGTCTTGCTAAGCACCATTTGCAAACCTTTACACATGGCTCTCTCGCTTTCTGTGTGTCTGTGTGTGCAGTCCTCCGTCGCATCAAAGTCACCTTTGTGGACACCATCGTCCGCATTGAGCACCAGCCCCTGGACCTGGAAACAGACATAGCTTTGGAGGTGCACATAAAACGGTACGACACCATCACAATGGGGGAAGGTCTTTTGGTGCTTTAGTAACACTGTGATAATTGCTAGCTTATCTTTGGCCCTGAGTAGAGGTAGAGGGAGTCCAGCTTTTCTATTTTTCACAGCATAAATATTTATCAGAAGTTTAACATTGGCCCCAATGTGTGCTTATGAAAGCTCTGTTATGTTGTAACAGTAAAGAAAGTAATGTTGTTATTACTCTCTGTTTTTACTCTCTCATATCAAGTTTTACCAGTAAACAGGAAATCTTATAAACAGGCCAGCCATGAAGACCTCACCGTCTCTTTATCTTGAACTGCTCTATTATGATGAAGCAAAACTACTCGAGACACTTTGAGCAAACCAAGTATGTCATGATTTACATACTAGCTAGCACAGCTCTGCCAGAATCTTTGTGTGGCTCTCTGTAAAATATGTAGGTGTGTTTGTTATTTTAACTTATAGCTTGTTTGTTGGATTTGTCTACTGTAGTGAGGGTAGTTAAGCACAGGAGAAACAGAGAAAGTCCAAGCTGTTTGGAGACTGGATGTATTTATTTGAATAACAGTATAAAATCAAAAAGAGATTACCTTACAGAAGTCTTCAGAGTCTTAGACTTAGACTTAGAAAAACTTTAATGTCCTCCAAGAGGCAATTTGTGGTACACCACAGAACACACAGACACATCAAAAGCACATTGGGGCGGCAGGAGCTCAGTCCGTAGAGACTTGGCTTGGGAACCGGAGGGTCGCCGGTTCAAGTCCAGCAAGGACCACAGGACGGAGTGTGGACTGGTGGCTGGAGAGGTGCCAGTTCACCTCCCGGGCGTTGCTGTTTGCTGTTGCTTGTTATTATGAACTATATAAAGTTTAATTTGCGTCATCTCAATATTCATGTCTAATTTAATATTGGCTCATAAATTATAGATTATTCAGAAATGATCATTATATATATATATTTATAATAAAAGTTCATTAAAACAATTTAATAAAAATAATTATATTATAAAGTTCATTCTCCCTACTTCCTGCAGTTGGACCCAGTTCCTCTGCTTTGATGATATGAGGGGGGTTGCACATTGCAGCCTTTCGTTTCTAATCATTTAGTTCCACAATCTGTAACATGCATACAGAAGTACACATAACTACATGAAACTGAATATCAACATGAAGTTGAGTTGCAACAATGAAACTGAATTCCAACAAAAGCGAAAACCCTTGCTGACAAGAACTGGGATTTCTCCGATTGCGGCAGTTCAGCTTTAAACTAAATGTCGAGTGTCGAGTGGAGTGAGACTCAAGCAGACTCAGTCATATCAAGAGATGAATCTTTCATTGCAGAGAATTCATTTTGCAGCTTGTATACATTAGCTATAGAAGTGGGAACCAAACGTCAGACATCTTGGACAGAGATGAACAAAACATTCAATTTGGACACATCTGTGCCCCCCCCCCCTCCCACCCAGGCACCTGTCACACTGTGCCTTGAGTGAGGGTAGGTTACCGAAAGGCAAACTAAAATAGAATCCAAAAAATAACAAAAATGACGGCAAGCCAGACAACATAAATTGTGCTAATTTATGATTAAATTATATCCACAGGCAAAAATCCAAAAAACGGTGCAAAAACTTGCCCACAAGAAAAGTTACCACCACCAAACTAGTTGCACTATACACACCGACAAATGTGTTGGTCTACGCATCACATATGTGTCTCAGGCAAAAGCACAGCCCTGAATGAAGGGAACTTCGTCCTTATATAGCTGATGTGTAAGTGCTGATCGCGGTTAGCAATACAAAACCAAAATGTTGAACCAATTAACAAACTGGAAACGTTGTAATATACTGTAAAAAGAAAACTCTTCAACCTGAATTAACGATGTGTGGCCGGATAATTTATTCTGGTATGTAAAATGGGATCTGCGTTTCCCCCTAAACCTAAATGAGTCAACCTATTTAAGCTGAACAGCGCGTTTGTATGTGTGACTGTTAATGCGTGTATGGATGAGTATGCTTGTTCAGACTGTGGCCACACACCCAACGACCCCTCCCACCTCTGATGAGGAATCTGCCCTTTAGTTTATTAAAAGCTGGTGAAACAATGGGGAGGTGGAGGTGTGTGGGGGGGGGGGGGGATCAGAGAGAAAGGGATGACGTAATCTCTGGGCACAGCTGGCAGCGAGACAGCACCAGAGAGAGAGAGAGCAGAGCAGAGGTGGAAACGAGGAGCAGGAAGCAGCAGATAGAGTGACAAAGACACTCACTGTGAGCGATTGTAATGAAACTACTGGCGCAATATACCTGGGTCCCCCCCCCCCTCCTTCTTTTATTCGGCTGTCTCTGGGGTGTGTTCATGATGTTTTTTATGGAAGTTTTTATCGAACTTTAGACAATTCCTTACTCGGAATTTGTAAAATGATATCCACATAAATATTTCACGATCCACAAATGCATATTTTTTACTTGTGTCTTGTACAATGATGCCCACGCATACTTTTACAACTTTGTGGATCGCATGGCTCTTGTGAGTTGCTGAATTTTGTCCAATATGTCCCACTTCTGATCTGTAAAATGGGCTAGTTTTTATTGGACTTGAGTATGCGTAATCCACAGAAGACAATTCACATTGCGTGTACCGCAATCCACAAATATGTTGTACTTATGCTTTGTAAAATGATATCATACAAAACTTTAACACATAACCAAGCTTTTCCACAGCATCTTTGTAGAGACGCCATTAGAAGACATTAGTTGGCAGAAACTTTGCACTCAAGTCCCTGTGACCAATGGCGTGGTCTTCTGCGTAGTTCGTTATGAATGCCACAACTCTCTTGTCCTCAGTATTGAGGAAGTTCTTGTTTGTCCGTGGAAATGTCCTCCTCTGGCGTGGTACTGCTACTGCACCAACACACTGGTGTCAACATTCAAGAACTTTATTTGTCGCATACACATACAGGATGTAAAGTGAAATGAAAATGGTAATGCTTACGGGATTGTGCAAAAACAACAACGGTAACAGTACTTACAATAAAAAAGCAAAGCTATTCAGAGTAAAAAGAAGCAATGCTATTTGCAACGGGTGTGGATATAAGTAAGGGATCTGAAAATATGTGACAAATATATACTGTATATGTATATGTAGTCAAGAGCCAGCTTGTTAAAAAATAAAATTGCTAACATTAGCGATGCAAACATTAGCTCTATCGCACTAGCTAGTTAGCGATGCTAACATTAGCCGAGCAGGGTAAGGCACATAACATCCCCTAGAAGTTAGATAGCTAGTCGCTCTTCTGCATGTTTAGCACATCACAACATGCTGATAGAACATGAACATAATAACAACACAGCTACACATAACTAGATGATAACACAGCCATCAATAGACATAGATAGACATAAGTACAAGACATAGGTATCATAGATATCAAACTCACCCAAGTACAAAGCAGAAAAGTGTTACGGCAGATGATAGTGCAGTGAATTGGGTATGTTGTTCTGCGAAACTTTCATTTCATAGACCCTTTCTTTGTGGATTCAGCCATTTCTGAATCATTCGTCAATATAGTTCCCAAAACAAGCATGCATCTGTTTTCTGCTGACAATGGCGCTGTGTTCAGTCTGGTGTTGTAGATCAATTCTGGAGACAGTCTTTGGCTGCAAGAGAAAGCCTGTTATTCTGAAAAGTTTCTTATCTTGTCCATTTATTTTGCGCAATCGGTGTCCACTGTTACAGTATCAACTGATCTTAAAACCTTTTCAATGCCCACAGCCACAGTGCCATGGTCAGTGTCTTCCTCGCCAGAACACAAACTGTCGTCTAGATCCAGCTCAGAAATGTTGTCGGCCTCTTCAGCATCTTCAGATTCTGAATCAGAGTTATTGCCACCATGCATGCCATCCAAGATGAACAAGGCCATAAATTCTCCACGGCCGATGGTTTTACCGGCAGCTGAAAATGTGTTTATAGCGGTGGCAACAGATTGGGAGTCCTCCATGGTGATAGCAAACTGAGAGTAAACCGACTTCCATGCCGCTTTATCTATGGTTGGTGGTTTGACCGAAACTCTGGAACAATAGCCAAACCACTTGAAAACCCACTCAAACAAGCATACTTTGCTCACAAAATCAAAGTATTTAGTGATCCTAAAACAGATGTTTGTTATATGGAGTGGGTTCTTCAACTTTTAAACTTCAAACTGTCATATGAAAAAAAACTTTTGGTTGATTTGCGGGATTTCAAGGTTGCTGACTTGGTCCACTTTTCCCCAGCGGTTGTCAGATTTAACTTGTGTCCTGTAAAATGATATCACTTTCAGAACATCATTTTACATTTGAACTAGTCCATACATATTTGTGGATCTCGTAGAGTTTTGTCCAATTTGTACCAGAGCTGATCTGTACAATGTGGATGCATGAGGGTGTTCCCACCCTTACATAAAGGTGCATGTAAGAGTCACAGAGTAACTCAGGAAACGATACTATCATGATACGTTGCCCACGATAACGATAGTATCACAGTACACTGATTCTGCGAAACTTGATACAATGCAAGATAATTCATCTACGATACATCACAATATGTGTATTGTGGTGTCAGTTTCACAGAATTTGCCAATTGAGGTAAAACAATGTACAACAAAGTCCATAGAGTCTTAGCTCAGTGCCTCTTTAACACACACACACACACACACACACACACACATATACACAACTTGTCCATCATTCCAATGTTAACTTACATTCACTTTACCCTCATTAATTTGATAAGCACCACCGCGAGGAGTCATGAAGTAGTGACTCTGGTGAGTCAAAATGGTAACAGGCTTAATGAATCCATTCAGAGCGGCAGCATGTTTTAATGAAATATATAGATATTTGGCACCAGCGTATCGATAACGTTTCACGAGAGGAAGTAGCACGATATATTCCAGTATCAAGAAGTTGTATGCAAGCTATGTATGTACATTCCATATATTGTAAAACTTCAATTAATAGCCCGGGATTTTATTTGCTTCAATCATTGAATACAACCGACCTATATTTGGGACAGGAGTTTGGACCATTCGTACAAAACTTTTGCTCAAAGGCAGAAAAATACTATCAAATTGTTTATTTTAACCAGTATGAATATGACCTAACCTGTATAAAAATGTGGCTATCGGATAACATATCAATTATCATTCATTTGATCTCGCTCTGAGAGACAACGCATTCTTAGTTCTTACTCTACCACCAATCACGGTGCAAGAGCGAGAGGTCTATGGTCATTAAATTAGGTTTTACGGAATAGGACATTATTTTATTTGTTTATTTTGTAAATGTGTGGGTATGTAGATCTTTTAAAAGACATGTTTATGTTGAAATAAATATAGAAGCATTTGGGTTAGGGTCTCCCATTGTATTGGTTTGCCCTCTTCCACTACAGGATTGCCTCCCCATCCATGGCCCTCCCTAAAAGAAATTCTAGAAATCGTCAATTCAAAAAATTATTCATGGAGACTATGGTGTCTTCTTTGCCAACCCTGAAAGCACGAGATTCACACTTTGCCATCAAACCTAAAAAAAAAACATATTGAGGTAAGTTTGAGTTGTGTTTTGTGTTTGTGCTACAGATATATTTGTGTTAGTTGTTTTTTAGTCCCAATTATTTCATTGTTGTTGCGTCAAAAATATGGAATCTGCGGCGGTTTTACTAAGCAACTGAGATCAAATGTGGGTATTTTGCCCTGTGAAATAGCTCTGAATGACAATTCCAAAATACTGCCCTTAAAATACTTCTGTATTACATAAACCAGTGCATTAATGCTTTGTACACACGCACATGACTGCACACACTGACCCTTTAGCAGAGAAACATGTGCTGGAGTTCAGCTCAATTTTTAATTGAATCGGATCCCTTCCCATATGACTACTTTAATGACATGTTAATGCACCACTGTGTTGCGGTTATCATCCATCTTGGCTATTTAGGCTCTGAAGCCTCATTTTGCTTTGCAGAGAAAAATGAGAGACAAACTATCCCAAAAATGCTTGTAATCATTTTGGGTAATTGCTAGTCCTCACAAGTAGTGTGACATTGGTTGAAGAGGAATTGATTGTTTTTATTATGATTAATTAATAAGTTGTCTCATACCAAGTTGTCTCAGATTATAATTTAGCCCAAAAATATACTTTTAACTAAACTCCAACCACACATTAAATAGGAAATTACATTTTATCATCATATCATTATATTATCATTTTATCAACAGTTTGTAGGTCTGTTATCCATTATATCATGACACCTGTCAGTTGAAATAGAAGTGATGATGTATTCCAATCTTTTGATTTAAGGCCTGTATGTTTGTAATGTAAAAACATAAACAATGTTTGGGTAAAGGTAGTCTCCATTAGACCCATTTTAGTATTTACACAGTATTTTAAGAAGGGTCCCATTTGAAGACAAGTAGGATTAATTACTAGATGTGTCTATATTTCCTTTCCCACCATAGAGAAAGCACAACAGTCATCGGCAGTGCAACCTTACATTCACATCAACAGCCAGGAAAAGGAAATCTGTAGCTGATAAGACGGCTGCTTGCTCAACCAGCAAGCAGTTGAAGATAGGAGAGACCAGTAAAGTGTCTCAAAAGACCATTGACTATGCCGTTATCAATTTTCAATTTCAGTTCAGGGTCTGCATCCTTTGGTGTAGTAGAGCAGCTTGGATTCAAAAACCTTGTGCTGCAGCTGCAGCCTAATTCTAATATCATGTCACGTACAATTGTTCGAAACCAAGAAGATCAACAAAGCTGGGGAGAAAAATATTAGCAAAATTATAAAATATACTGCACAAGAGATTGTTGGACTGCCAGGCAACAGAGTTGTATTGAAGTGACTGCTCATTGGATAGACCCCGACAATTACAGAATATAACATTTGTGAACAAATTGTGTGAACAACTACCGAATATGCGCCTGATTTTATAAAAGCCCTTAATGTTTATGGGTGTGTGGTTGAACACAACAATGTAGACACACCAAAAGAGGTTGAAAAATCAGGTCTGGAGATAGATTTTATCGAAGTGGGGTCTATATTGGACAAAGATAATGGGTTGGAGTACCAGCTGCCAAAGCATTACTGCTGTGCCTGCCATCTTTTCAACCTGGTCTCCACTGTGGATGCTGCCAACTCAAATGCTGCTAAGAAGAAGGTTTCACGGTCAGCATTTGCAAAGTGCTTGGCACTTTGGAATAAGAGTGGCAGATCGGCCATGGCTGCAGAGGTCATCAAAAAACACTGCAAACTCCAGTTGATCCGCCCCAATGACACCAGATGGAAACTTTATAGCTTGAGAAACTTGAATCTGACTTACTAGGAATAAGGAGCTGTATTGTCACTAGTTTATAAACGTCAATTCCCAATATCAATTTGACTTAATCAGCAATTCATATCAGATAATGTATTGGATTATTAAGATGGGCTAATGCATATGCTTCCTACTATCCAGATGCATTAATTAAGACGCATAGGAGGAGGAAAATGTATGCAGTGGTGTCCTGGCATATTTGGTCAAAGGGGGTGGTTTGGAAGTAAAGAGTTAAATACTTCTTTGCTGTCATGAAGTATACCCACATCCAGGAGGGCACCAAGCAGGTAGATGCCTTCCCTGGATGTCCTCCAGTGGTTCCCAGCAGTCTGCAACTTGTCTCTGAAGGTAAACACACCCTTGCCTGCCTCAGCGTCCTGTACAGACTGGTTAGTACACCTGGGCCAGAAGAGCCATACTGGACTCTCTTGGAAACTTTGAAAATCAACTTCTTCTGAAGTTGAACAAGCAATTCTGTCTGTAACACGAGAAGCTTGCATGGAACATGGCATTGGACCATGACTCTAAAAAGGACAACAAAGGGGCTTGCTGATGTTTTTACTTAGGTATAAAGTTTGAGTACTTCCCCCACAGCATTTGCATAGCTGCAATAGAGTACAGAAGTGACAGTTCACTTGTCTCTGCCCCCTGGTTCAAAAGTTTTAAAACTTTACTATAGAGACTGTATGGTATCTGGCTAATATAACAAAATTGGATCAGCTTGAAACATTTCTTGGCATTGTCTGACAAGACCAAGAGTCTAAAAGCCCTGCTAAGGACCGTGCTGCTCCTCACAGGAGATTAAACGGTTCTAGATAACCATCCATTAAGGGTTCTTACTAGAACCCTTTATCTTCTAATGGTTCTGCATTGAATCAAATATCTGAATATTAAAATGTAGGCCTAATAAAAATTTTAATGAATTGGCACCTACAAACTTAAAGGTCCTGTCGACAACTTTTTTGCTTGAACATATCAATATGAAATAACATCCATTTACATCACACAAAGAAAACGCATCAACCACTGCGTACGTGCAACCAAACCAGGAGGAATAGCACTTTTGGCTATCGGTAGCTATCCCTATTAGCTATCCCCATTAGCTATCCCCAGTAGTGGAAATGGCGGACGGTGAAACAACCGAAGTAAAGCCAATCTGATGACACAACTTATATCTGCGTGAATATACTACCTGAATAAACCTCATGCCTGGCGACTTGCCAGGCAATCCAGTCAGGCTACCAACCCAGTTCGCTTTTCTTTTCATGTATCATGAATACATTATCGACCAAATGAATGAATAAACTCATGGTTTTCCTCTTAATGTTTTCTTCTACTCCACCCGATGCCAACCCTTGCTGCCGAAACTTGTTTGTACGAAGCAATACTCAAACTATGGTATTACTATGCAATGCACATCATTACAATAGCTTTCGCTGTTCCCAAATAAAATTATGCCAATTTCACTTTACCTCCTCAGTGAACATGCTTCTTTCTTCCCATTTCTTTCTTTCACTGAGATTTCCAAACAAATGCGCGTCTTGTGTTGTTTGTGGTTGCTTTGAGGAAACGGAAAGCGATCCGGTTTGTCTTTGCGACAGCGGCGCAAAAAATCACATGACAAGGGCAGGGCTATCTGAGGCCCTCCAATTGTTAGCTGTTAACACACCTTCTCTAGGCTATACAATATAAAAGGCTCTCTAGGTTGACCAACAAGCGGGATGTGATACCTGGGTGAGATTGGCAAACAGACCAGTTGGTCTGTGGGGTATTTGTGGTTTGACTGATGCATGAAAGGGAGGTTAGCTAAGCCTAACACCTGATTCCTGATCAACTCATCAAGAACAGTGTGGGGTTAGAGACAGAGGTCTGGCAGGGAGGGGGATGAGATCAGGACAGAGGTGAAACCATAATAACTTGCAGAAATTAGTGAGAGTTATACGGCACACAGACCAGTTGTTCTGTGGAGGATCTGTGGTTTGACCAATACATGAAAGAGGCCATTTAATGCTACTCACAACACCTCAAACACCATAAAGTCCAAAAAAACGTCAATTTTTGAGTGTATGCAGTGTGTGTGTGTGTGGTGAAGGTGCAGACACCATGCTCAATTCGGCATGTGTTTTTTGCGTGTGTGTGTGTGTGTGGGTGTGTGTGTGTGTGTGTGTGTGTGTGTGTGTGTGTG
>JAOPJH010000002.1:3303948-3317526 GCA_027122575.1 Merluccius polylepis | reverse complement strand
ACACACACACACACACACTCACACACACACACACACACACACACACACACACACACACACACACACACACACACACAACCATTTTTCTGTTAGGAACTTCATTCGCATGGTAGGTGTACAGTGCATTTAAGAGACAGACAAGACGCAACTCTCACTCTCTCTCTCTCTCCCCTGTCAGGATATCGGTGCGTGTGAGTGGAGGGGACACCCTGGGCTCAGGGCCCGGCGGTGTCCTGGGCTCTCTAGCCCGGGACATGGCTACCATGTCCTTTGAGAGCCCCTGTGAGATCCGCGACAAGACCAGCTCTCCCTTCTCCTCCAACCGCACCATGTTCGAGACCGAGGAGGTGAGCTGCCTCACGCGCACCGCAATATATATATATACACAGATATACTGAGATACACACAGGCACTCACACAGACTACACAGGCTGAAGCATCCATCTTGTACGTGCAGACATACAGGCACATAGAGGCCAGGGTTTCTCCCCAAAGAATGTAATAGTGGCGCTGCACCACCATGCTCTTTTCCAGCACCACCATGTAACATTTCAACATAAGGCTCCTAACCACTAGACGACAAACCCGCTGATTCTAGGCCAACTCAGTCCAGGAGAGGAGAGGCGGGGCGATCGGGGCTAAAGTTGGCTCTCATTGTCATGTATATACTCAATATACGCGATTTCGCCACCTAGTTGGGAGGGCAAAGATTTTTTTCCAACCGGTTTGATATTATCGCGTAGTGTGGGGGGCACTGAGACTGAGATCAGTGATTACGTTGGCAACAGCCAATGAGATTTGAGATCAAGAATGAATAAAACACATTTTATTTGAATACAATTCTACTACAACTACAATTTTACCAGTGTCCTTAAATTATCTCTTTATCTCTCTTTTTCTCCCTCTTTCTTTTCTCTATCTCTTTATCTCCCTCTTTCTCTTCTCTCGCTCTCTTAATCTCCCTTTTTCTCTTCTCTATCTTCTCTCTCTCACTCCTTCTCTCTCCCTTTTCTCCTCTCGCCTCTCTTTTCTCTCCTCTCTTTGGCCGGGGGTTCAGGTGGTGATCCCCGCCGACCCGGAGGAGATGCGTCAGTTCCAGGCCCACTGTGTGGCCCACTGCCAGTGTGCCATGGATATTAGCCTGCCACTCGCCTACATCCTCCTGCCCAGCAAGCAGGCCTTCCAGAGCATCTACAACAGGTGGCGCCACAGAAACACACCTCATTCACACTACGTTCAGGCCAAACGGTGTGCTTCTGTGTTCTGCTGACAAAAACGCTTCATGGATTTATTTTCCATCCCTTTCTCCTCTCCCTACTCCCTCTCTCTATCATTCTCCATCAACCCTGCAGGATCAACAATGACCTCTTAATGTGGGAGCCCCCTCCTCCACCCCCTCCCCCTCCCATCTCTGGCACCCACCACCCCAGCCCCGCCCACCTAAACCGCCGTCACCAAGACGACGAGTTCCAGCTGTGCAAGTCGGCCTTCAGGCTCGGTGGGTGTGACCGCTGTTTTTTATCAATATAGAAAGCAAAGAAAAACAAGATGTGTACCTTTTTATAGTGAATACATATCCATGTTGTCATAGGTTCAAGTTAGGATATTTTCTGACCACTACGTGTAACTGATCTGTCAATCCATAAAAAACCCCCACAGAATATCAAGTGTGCTATGCATGCAGACTTTTCCTCCCGAAAATATGCTTTCTGCGAATGTTTGCTGTTTTGAAACAATAGTTTACTTTTATACTCAAAATGTGTTTTTAGATTCTGATTCGGACGAGGAGGATACTCAATTCTACACAGTCAACGAATCAGCAGAGAGGAGAGCATCGGATCCTCGCCCAAACCACAACCTCAGCCTCCTCACCCTCACTGTGGTCATCGGCAAGGGTCGCCTCCAGGCCATGACGGACAAGAAGGTTAGCCAACCAACTGCATTACATTCTGTTACTGGGGAATATAATGGTTTTGATGAGGACACTATATTTTCACAGAAAATGTGTTTATTTGGATTTGATTTGGATTTTGGATTAAATTTGAGAATAATATATTAATTTTGCCTTTTTATGCTCTCTGCTAAAAGGACCATAATCATGGGGAGCTTGTGTTGGACCTGGAAGGGGGGAAGATTTTCAGCGTTGCACAGCACCAGAACAACCCCAATCTCAACTTCCTGTGCGTGGAGAGCAGGAGAGTGGACCTTTATCATGGAGGTGACTTTTTTTTCACTAAAGATAAAAATATTAAACTGATCGCAATATTTAGTACAATTTACATCAGTGCCACCAGGAAAATTCTGAATTTGTACTTCATATTTTTCTGTAACAGCTATAGTGAAAGACTTCCCCATCCCAGAACGGTTGGAAATGCCCAACTTTACTGTTCCAAAGCACCTGGACCCTACCATTTACCAGACAGAGGTGGGGGTGAGCAGCGTCAGTGGCAGGGACAGCGGGCTCCAGATGCTGTCAACGGCCATCAAAATCACCCTGGACCCCAAGAGGAATGTCAAGGTGGGTCTTTCCCAATTATCACCTGTCAACAACTCAATCATTAGCATTATCAGTACCAATTATTTTAAAATGACTTCCCCGGTGATTGGTTTTCGTGCAGCCTCCTCTCCTCTTATTTTTATTTTTATTTTTATAAATCAATGCCTGTCTGTGGGTTTTTACAAATATAAAACCATTAACCTCATAACTCCATTTGATCCACAAACCTCCTAGCTCCACCCCGCCTCCGCTTCACTCACCTGTAGAAGAATATGCACCAGTAGAATGAATGAAAGTACAGTGTTTTCTTTACTCAAGTAGTAAGTAATCCGTAATCCGATTACTTTTTCAAGGTAACTGTGGCAACACTGCTCGCTACACAGGGGTCTGTTCTAGTAGCTACTTGGCTTGTTTTTGGCTGGTTTACCAAACCTAGTAAAAGTAAACCGGCATGTAAACCGGCATGTACTGCCCAATATTTTACTACAGTACTACATTTAACCATGATGATAAGAATAGGCAAAATGTAAATATGTCCCCTTTATTTTTATTTCAGAAATAATAACATCAGATATTTTGTTGAAATATGGACCGCCAAACTACAAATGTCCCGGTTTTTCAGAAATCAGGTCACCTAATTGTAACCTGTAATTTGATGATAATGTCGTGCGATGCAATTACTGCTTTAGATGCGACCATTCTAATCAATGGCGGACAAAACACGAATCGACATTCGCTATTCAAAAACCTCATAACTTCATTTGAGCTTAATTTTAGTAAAATATGAATATAATGACACATGCAAGTATCTGACCATATATAAAGACACAATACCAATTTTGATGACACAGTGTTCAATTATTATTAAAACACAGGTTTTTATTCCATTTCCTGAAAAGTAAGTTTTGGACATACAAGGTTTCCGCCCCAACAGTGACGATATGCATTTTTTTTTATGGAGATGGCAAAATGACCTCACTTAAACCATAATACAAAGTGACGGAATGTGTTTAACTGTATTACAGTGGTATTTGATAAGAGTGGGACTAGACTGCTTTCTATACTAATCCAATCCATTCATGCTCATGTTGTTTCCGTAGGAGTTTCTAGTTGCTGTGCGACTTCAGGGGGCCACCATGCGGCATTACGTGACCCAGAGTGGCCACAGTTGGTACGAGCAGGTAGGCAGATGGTCCGGCCCTGACGTCGCTCACTCCCCATGGCTAGTGTTCCTTCATCCTGCGCTGCAGTCTCTATACACTTGTATCGTATGGAAGAAGGATATTGAATTTTCCTCAGGAGTTCAAATAATTTTTATTAAAAATTTTCTTTAAAAAAAAAAAAAAAAAAAAAAAAACATCTTAAATTGGTTTGACCTGATCAACCTTATTTTTTCCCTAAAAATAACAACTATAATATAGTCCTATTAACATGTTTTGCTAAATCTTTTATTGTCACAGATGGTTGAGTTTCTGGACGTCATCGACGACCCCATTCTGGGATACACAGCGCCTGCTGTCATCACCATCCTCCACACACAGCTGGCTACCTGCGCCGTGGATTACAGGTCTGTACATACACACACACACACACTCATATGCACACGCATGCACGCGTCATACAGCACAATAGAGTGTATGAACATTGTAGAAAAGCATAGCAACACCTGAGGCATTTGATACACTCTTAAAAGTCAGTTATTTGCATAGCCCTTGGTTTCAGTCTAAGGGCTATACAAAGGGCTTCACAGGCCCACATTATAAAACACCCTCAGCCCTCGAAAGGACCCGGAAGAACCAACCAAAGCTGAATTCACCGTTCCCTGTACTGCATGTTGATGGACATCCACGTCGGGATGCAGAGACACGACGCAGATCTTTGCAGAGCTGCCCGCATTTATATGTCACTAATCACTAATTATATATTTTTCTTTTCTCTTTGTGTCTCCACCCAGGCCTCTGTACCTGCCGCTGAGAGTCATCTTCACCGCAGAATCCTTCTCCCTGTCCAGCAACATCATTGTAGACACCGCCACCTTCCACCTCAGGTGGGACACCCTCCACACACAGCACCACACACTGCCGGTTTTGTCAACTTGGTCACTTAAAGCATGAGAAAGCAAAGATCATGGATCAAAGATCATTTGAAAGTAATTACAAGGACATGAGCAGATTAGAATTAACTTTAAAACAAAACAAAAAAGTAATCACATAAATGAAAACTAAAACACAATGTGGATAGGATGAGATACTCAATGCTCAATCTCTGATTCAGACTGAGCATAATAAATGATGGATCTTCTGGGTCATGACCTGTATCACTGCAATGAGTTTTCACCCGTCTTTAATGAATGGGAGTCAGCAACGCTAAGCTCTGTGTCACTCACTGTGTGGTCTCTCTGTCCTGTTGTGTTTAGATTCATCCTGGATGACTCAGCCCTCTACCTCTCAGACAAGTGTGAGAGTGACACCGTAGACCTGAGGAGAGGTGGGACACAAGGCCTGTGTGTGGGTTTACAATCTGCCAAGTAGTTATCAATGGTAGATTGTGTGTGTGTGTGTGGTCTGTGTGTGTGTGTGTGTGTGTGTGTGTGTGTGCATGCGCGTGTGTGTGCATGCGCGTGTGTGTGCGTGCATGCGTGTGTGCGTGTATGCATGTGTGTGCCTGCATGCATGTGTGCATGCACGTGTCAGTCTTCACCTGCACTCTCATTAGCCATTCGTCATTTTGAGACGTGTGTGTGTGTGTGTTAACATGTTCTGCCTTCTCTCTCTCCACAGACTATGTGTGTGTGCTGGACATTGACCTGCTTGAGCTGGCCATCACCACGTGGAAAGGCAGCGATGCGGGCAAGCTGGTGAGAGAGTGTCTGTACAGCAGAGTGGTTCCCTGTTTCACCCACAGTGGTTGAAACCAAGAGACCAACACTCCCGTTTCAGCACAAAGACAAACATAATTAGTACGGTTAGCAACCAGAACAGTTAGCAACCACTTACATAGGCTAACCAGTTAATTCCTCATAATATACTGTTAGAGACACATTTACTCTGAAGAAGAAAATATTTTATTACAATTTATAAATACAAACAATTCTACAATATTCAGTGATATCTTGTCTCGTGCCCACCCTTTCGAGATCCACCCACCTTCAGTAACACATTTATTTTTTTGCTTATTTACTTATTTTTTATTTACACTTTCCTTCAATGGCATTGCTCTGAAAAATGTTAAACAGTCACGCTCTTGCTGACCTGAAACCATTCCAACTCCCCCTTTTTCTCTCACTCTCTCTCTCTTTCTTTCTTTCTTTCTTTCTTTCTTTCTTTCTTTCTTTCTTTCTTTCTTTCTTTCCTCCCACTCAGACCCAGCCTCTCTTCGAGCTGCGGTGCTCCAACAACGTGGTCCACGTGCACACGTGCGCCGACTCGTGCGCAGCCCTGGTCAACCTTCTGCAGTACCTGGTCTCCCAAGGCGACCTGCACCCGCCCCCGCGGCACACCTCCCCAACTGAGATAGCAGGGCAGAAGTTGCCGGTAAGATCCTTCCCTCCCACTGAGTTAACGTTTTCAAAACTTTGCACTGAGACTCTTTGTATTAGCAGGCTACCCACGGTCATGAAAATCCTGGAAAACTTGGATCTCAATGGAATTTGAAAATGTTTTCCAGGCCTGGAAGTCATAAGCTTTTCGAAAAGTAATGGAAATACAAAACCATGCTCAGAATTGTGTAATTTTATGTAAATTTGAAAATGTCAATAACAGCAGTCATAAGGTGAAAATAGGTCAGAGACACTGTGCGGAGGGGTTACTATTGTTTATGCCATTGCAACTTCTAGCCACAGTAAAACTTTCAGAACAAGTTTACAATATCTTAGTAGACACATTTCAGTAAAGCTTGTTTATTTATTACACAACTGTAATACGGACATTGAAATTTGGCATGAATTTATGGAAAAGTCAAGTTTTTAAATGTAATGGGAAAATAAGCATGTGAACCTTGTATTAGCCTATCGGATGGAAGAATGTCCCTGATTCTGTCTCCCCATGCTGTGCCCCTTGTGTGTCCCAGCTGTCAGAAAGTCCCGCCTGCCCACCACCCTGTCACCCTGCCGAGACCGCAGAGATCAACCAGTACGATCTGGCCGACGCCTTGATTGACACAGAGAGGAGCCAACGGGAAGAAGGACCAGAGTCAGGTAATGAAGCTTAATCATCATGTTATTAGTGACATGAAAGTGGTCTTAATGTCATGCAACAACAATGGATGTAAGACATAGTTAGATTACATTTTAATTCATGTCTACCAAACTGCTGTTTCATTCTATATACCAAATATTTCAATGAAGTGAACCACCAAAACTTTATTTCTTTATTTACATTTACATGAAGTAGCTACAATGCCTGCATCATTTCTAAAAGGTAGATGTAGCTCAGATCTTCCACCTCAGAATGTCTCTGTGGTCTCTCCTTCCCCAGGTTCCCCCACAGTGCCACGGGGCGACCCCGTCTCCGTCTACCTCTTCCCCGGCGAGGCCCCGAAGCACCGGCCCTCCTCCCTGCCAGTGGACGGCGACGAGGAAGAGGAGGAAGAGGAGGAAGAGGAGGAGGAGGAGCCAGACCTGGAGCTGGATGGGCTGGTCGCCACAGCGACAGAGGCCCATGCCGACATGTTGTCCCAGGAGGGATCCGAGGGCTCCACGGACAACGACGACTTCTGCATCCTGGAGGCTCCCGGCATGGGCATACCGGTCAGGGTCCCTGGGGTCTTTTACTCTATCCTTTATGATATTCTATGTTGTGTACATCTGGTTGTTATCGCCCGGTTCTGCACTCACCGCAACACATTTTAGTGTTTGCCTTGTCAACATATGTGATTTTTTAAAAACTTGATATTCGATTTTTCATGTTTTTTACTCTTGTATTTTATTGCCATTGTAAAGTGTATTTTTGCGGGTCTAGCAAAGCGCTATTTAAAGCTCACCATTATATGCAAGATTTGTGATTTCAAGCTAGCTCCAGTCTATATTTAGAAACCCCTCTCTCTCTCCCTACTCTCAACACTGCCAACCCTAAAAAAGCCAGTCAGTGTTAACCTCAATCCCTGCAGCTTAAAGTTTACATGACAGAATGTGTTATAGAGCCAATTTCAAAGTAAAAAATGTAGCATATTGTCTTTCTTTTTAACATTTTTTAAATCAAATGTATTATTAGTATTATATGCGAGTTCTCATCGAACCCCCCTCCCCACTCTGTTAGCCCAGGGACGGGGAGCCCGTTGTAACAGTGCTGGCACCGGGGCCCATCAGGGTGAAGGAAGGCCACTTTTCCAGGCCGCGGGGCAGCGCCGACCTGCTGCGGGCCCCCAGCCGCTTCCCAGTACCCCAGAGCCGTGTGGTGCTGCGCGAGGTCTCCGTCGTCTGGCACCTCTACGGGGGCAAGGACTTCGGGGGCAGGCCCTTGTCCATACACGCCACCCACGCTCAAAGGTAACACCTACTTACTCACTCACTCACTCACTCACTCACACAAGACAATGTTGATACGAAGGAGATGTGGAATCACAAAACACAATTGATCATGCGTTTCAAGTTTTTAGGTTAATAGTTTTTAACATTGTATCGAACACAAAACTGTGCATGACCATATGACAACATACAGTATGTATTTATTGTGAATATGCTGCCAATGGAGGTTTATGAATAAAAAGGAACATAGATTTGGCACCCAACCTGGTCGTTCTTTCCCTTTCTTGCTCCTTCCCCCCCCCCGCCTCCACCCAGGGGACGCTCCGTGCCGTTGGGCGCGCGCGGCTCCCCGTCCCGCTCAGCTGGGTCAACCCGACCGCAGAACTCCTGGCGCTGGGCCGGGGGCAGTGGCCGCCAGCATGCCCTGCTCATGGAGATCCAGCTCACCAAGGTGTGTGTGTGTGTGTGTGTGTGTGTGTGTGTGTGTGTGTGTGTGTGTGTGTGTGTGTGTGTGTGTGTGTGTGTGATTTTCCATACACATGTGCTGGCTTGCCGTGATTCTCTTTGACTTAGCGCGTGAGCCCAGCGTCACTAGGATTTGCATCTCCATGACATGAAGTAAACATTGCACTGTTTTTGTTTGTTTGTGTTCTCTACCCAGGTGTCCTTCCAGCACGAGTCCTACCCCGGGGTGGCGGCGGGACAGGAAGGCGAGGCCCTTGGTGTGGGCCCGTGCCCCGGTGGGGAGCAGCCCCTCTCCAGGCAGGTGTTCATCGTCCAGGAGCTCGAGGTCCGGGATCGCCTGGCCTCCTCCCAGCTCAACAAATTCCTCTACCTCTACACCAGCGAGAGCATGCCCCGCCGGGCCCACTCTAACATGGTGAGAGTGAGGGGACGTCGAGAGATGGGAGAGATGGGAGAGATGGGAGAGAGTGAGAGAAATGAATAGAATGAGAGAGGCCGGGAGAGCGTGAGACCAAGGAGAGTGTTGGAGGTGAAAAGTGTGGGAGACGGAGAGAGTGTGTGAGACAGAGAGAGTGAGAGAGATGGAGAGAGTGAGGGAGACGGAGAAGTTATTATTGTTCTCGTGTGTGATCTTGACCCGAGTGGTTCCTTGTGTGTTGCAGCTGACGGTGAAGGCGCTGCAGGTGTGCCCAGAGTCTGGCCTGGGGGGTCCTGAATGCTGCCTGCGGGTTAGCCTGCTACCCCTCCGCCTCAACATCGACCAGGTCAGCCTCCACGATAAAACCGAAAAAGTCTGTGAAAAGTCACAGCTCAAAAAGACTTTGAGCTGTGATAAGTCGCTCTGCACTGTCCAAATATAATAACATGCTGCACAATGTTGAATCTAGTCTATGTCATGGATATAGCCACTCCACTGACAGAAGACAGTAGTGTATGAGGGCTTAACTGTCTTAAGTCTCTTCCTCTCCCAGGACGCCCTGTTCTTCCTGAAAGACTTCTTTAGTAATCTGGCCTCCCTGGTTAACCCGTACCTGCCTGTAGACCCTGCAGCGGAAGGTTAGCATGATGTTCTGGGAGGGGCTTCTGAATATGTGCCTTTACAACTACAACGTGATTTAAACAAACTTATCATGGTGATTTACAGATGGCTCACTTCATATTTTTAAGTGTGTGACAAGTGTATGGCAAGCTCAATGATATTGTTTTCCTTCTTCATCTCTTAGTGAAGGCAGACTCTGCCCAGAAGTCGAGCGAGGAGGCGGAGTCAGGTGCCAGTCTGGGTCCAGACCTTGCCACTTCCGTGGAAACCACCTATAGTGAGCAGAGCACCTCGTCTGCTGGATCCACCTCCTCCTCTGACCAGCCAATCTACTTTCGGTATTCCATTTTATACCATTTGCTTTCTAAAGGCTTGGTGGAAGCCATTTTGCAGTGTTGATAGATAAGGCCACATTTCCTTGAATCAACATACCTTAGTATTTTAAACATTGTATTGTATGTAGGGCTGTCAAACGATTAACAATTTTAATCTAATTAATCACAAGGTTTCTTGAATTAATTTCGATTAATCACAATCCTAAATATGACTGAAAAATTCAGTCATATTTCATATTGAAAGATGACAGCCCTAATTGTATGCAAATTGAAATGTTGTCTCCACGCACTCTATTTGTTTTTCAGGGAGTTCCGGTTTACCTCTGAAGTGCCTATCTGGTTGGACTACCATGGCAAACATGTTGTCATAGAACAGGTGAGACCAAGACGAGCACCGAACCCCATCCGTTTGTGCTGCTGCATCTTTTCTCTATGGTTTGAGGAGGGGTCAGTCCCTGTGTTTAACCTTTTCTTTGCTGTCTTCAGGGAACGTTTGCAGGGATCCTGATTGGCCTGGCACAGCTTAACTGCTCTGAGCTGAAGCTGAAGAGGCTGTGCTGCAGACACGGGTACCAGCACCCCCTCCCCCTCTCTCCTGTCACTACCACACTAGTCTTTTAGATCAGCTGGATGATATTCCTTCATGTTTACAATGTGACAAGAGCTGATAATTGACTCAGTATGAGGGAAGCCGAATTCCCAGTGCATTTTTCACGAAATGTTATGTTTTAGTTTTCTGATTGATTCTTGTTTGATTGCTAATTATGAATTTTAACACTGTAAATGTTGCAGTAGAATCGCCATTTCTTTATTTACATTCACTCGACAAGGTCGGTTTTCATCAGATGTTCTTCTCATATGAACTCATATGAATGTCATAAGACATTAATTATGAGTAATCATAAGCAACGTGGGGTATGCATGTGATCGGCTCCGGCTTCAGTCGTTCTCTGTTTTTCTTAGTGGTCCTTTTGTTATCCCCCCCGCTACCCAACACGCTTCCCCAGGCTGCTGGGCGTGGACAAGGTGATCCAGTACGCCGTCACAGAGTGGCTCACCGACATCCGCAAGAACCAGCTCCCGGGAATTCTGGGAGGCGTAGGCCCCATGCACTCTGTAGTCCAGCTGTGTACGTTGTGCACCTCACTTCCTACACACCCAATACAATACCCATACCAAACAAGAAAGCAAAGAAAGGGTAATAAGCTCATATTTGACTTCCCCACTGCTCTCTCTGCTCTATCTAGTCCATGGCGTGAGAGACCTGTTCTGGATGCCCATAGAGCAGTACAGGAAGGACGGGCGCATTATCCGCGGTCTCCAGCGGGGGGCAGCGTCCTTTGGCACCTCCACAGCCTCGGCAGCGCTGGAGCTCAGCAACAGGCTGGTGCAGGCCATACAGGTACCCTGACCTCCATTGGCACCTGGGCCACCTGCCTATGGTGGACCTAAGGGTGTGAAATGTCAGATTTACCCCCCTTCAAGCGTTCCAGCTGCACGATGTAAACAAAAAACATGGCTGACCGTGACAAACTGTTTCTTTGGCAACCGTATAGCCAGTTGAACTTGTTTTTGGTATTTTTAACTTTTTCCCGAATAACTTGTGCAGAGAAGATGACTTTCAGAAATGGTTTACTGTTACCAGCTACCCAATCACATTGGTGACATATTTGACATCAACGTACATGCAGAACAAGTTTTACTATATGATAGTATTTATTATTTTAATAAAATGTACAATGTGCACCTCCATGGGTGCTGCCGTTGGTTGACGTCAGACAACTGATTCTCTGTAAAGTCCGGGTAGATGGATTTTCTCTTAAGAGTTTACAAGTAGGAACTCTGACTTTAAGTGGCGTTTCAGTCAGTGTAGTTTTTCTAGTAGGAGGTTTGAAAATCTCAACTTCCGAGTTGTCTGGAATGTAGCATAAGGGTGCACTAAAATTATTAAGAAGACTTGAGTACTAGAAGTGATACATAATATTGTGGTCATGCTAGTCCCTATTAACTCAATATTGTCTGTATTTCCGAAGAATACTGAAATGTGGTTATCGATGTTGGAAAAGGTTTATTAAATGTTATTTTAAGGGAATTCTATCAGCATTCGTAACATATTTCTATAAATATCTTTATATTTTTACATATGTGTAAAATAGGCATCTGATGTCAAATAAGAGAATGTTTTTTGTTCCTATAACACATGCATGTTTATTCATTCATAATGTGCAAGGGAGAGCGATGTGTGACGCTGCTCTACCTCTCATCTGCAGGCGACAGCAGAGACTGTGTACGACATCCTGTCCCCCACGCCCCCACTGACCCGCTACTCCATCACAGAGGGACGGGCCCCCGCCGGGCGGCCCCGTCGGGCCCAGCAGCCGGCCGACCTGAGGGAAGGCGTGGCCAAGGCCTACGACACCGTCAGAGAGGTGAGTACCCTGCCCCTGATTTACAAGAAAACCACCCGGTGAGCACTGGGTCATACACTTCATTAGGGCAATATATCAATATTATATCGATATGAGACTAGATATGGTCTCAGAAATACTCAATACTTTTCATTTGTCAAGTATTTAATTCACACATATAGACTTTTTATTTATTGAATGACCAGAAAACATGCTGTATTGTGATGAATATCGTTATCGAGATATTAAATTACCTATATTGGGATAGAACTTTTTGGCCATATCAGCCCTGCGCTTCACATGGTCTGCCTACTCAATGTTTCAACTCCCGCGTCTCTGCCAGGCCGCCTCACAGCCGTCATGACGTAAGGCTTCTAGACCCCTCCGCTTTTTTTTACACGTTCTATTTTTCCTGGGAGTCAACTGGAGCATATTCTCCACAGAGTTTCATTCGAAACATACGTATTTAGGTTCTGCCAAGCTCGGTATGCATCAACCACATATATAAGGTGCTGAGGTGATGGCCCTAATGTGGATTCCAGAGTTTAATGAACGCTATAGTCATGAACTACTCCATCCAAACAAACGGTCTCCGTTGGAAATGGTTGATCAAGGAGATTCACTTACCCACTGAGAGTAGAGTAAATATGTTTTAATGAGGTAAAGTCGATATCATAGACTGACGGAAGTGAAGTCTGAGTGGGTGTGACTTGGAGGTGCGTGAAATTAGGCGACGCTACGCTTTGTGGCGGTGTTGATGTGATTTTGGGGTTAGAGTTCTGATTAATACCTACATACGACAATACATGGGCATAAATGCTAAAGTCAATGGAGAGCTAAAGGGAAAGAAAGTTGTTCAGTTTGGGCATACAGGATTTATTTTAGATTTATTTTATTTATAAAGACTATACAAAGACTAAGAAGGCAATGGTTGAAAGCACATATTATAAACTCTTTCTAAAAAAATAAATAATTCATGCATTCTACCTAGCAGCTATCATAACACAGATCTCTCACTCACTCACTCACCCCTCTTCCTACTTCTCCTCCAGGGGGTGATCGACACAGCGCAGACCCTGTGCGACGTGGCGTCGCGTGGCCACGAGCAGAAGGGTCTCCCCGGGGCGGTGGGCGGCGTCCTGCGGCAGATCCCGCCCACCGTGGTCCGCCCCCTGATAGTGGCGTCGGAGGCAACGTCCAACCTGCTGGGCGGCATGCGCAACCAGATAAAACCGCACGCACGCAAGGAGGACTTCCTGAAGTGGCGCACGGAGGACGGCCAAGAGTGACGTGAGTGTGTGGGGGTGTGTGTGTGTGTGTGTGTGTGTGTGTTTGTGTTTTTTAGTCAGTGTGTCTCTGTTTTATTGTGT
>JAOPJH010000002.1:3213453-3226792 GCA_027122575.1 Merluccius polylepis | reverse complement strand
AGAGAGAGAGAGAGAGAGAGAGAGAGAGAGCGAGAGCGAGAGAGAGAGAGAGAGAGAGAGAGCGAGAGAGAGCGAGAGAGCGAGAGAGAGCGAGAGAGCGAGAGAGAGAGAGCGAGAGAGAGAGAGAGAGAGAGAGAGAGAGAGAGATGGACCCTGATGTGTCCCTGCTGCTGGAGTGTGCAGTCTGGCGTGGACTTGTGGAGTCCGAGGTACAAGTGGAGCTCTCCGAGAGGTGGGTTTATTAAGTTGACAAAATGGGCATTTATTAACTCATACAACTTCCTTATTATTAAAGCATAATTATATATAACATATCATATGTTGTATGGATAAATAACATTCCCCCCCCCTTTTGCAGCTTCAACAGGCAGACAGATGCTGCTCTAGAAGGCCACATAGAAGAGGTGTGGACAGAACGGGTCACCAGGGAGCCCTGGCTTTTCAACGGCTCCAAATTCAGACTGCACTCATTTACCTTCGCCTCCCCTAAGGGTTCCCCCTCCCCAGCTGGCTGTCCGGGTACCAAGCGTCTCCCGTGCGCACCCTCAGTGCAAAGCCCACCGTCGATCGATGCAGGTGACAAGGATGGTGAAGAGCACAGATTTCAGAAAGGGGAAGGGTACGCCATGAGTTCCACTCCTCTGTGTACACAATGTCTTCGGTATCAACAAGAAAATGGAGACTTTGTCCATCCGCCCATATGCTGTTCGGCTGGTGTAGACCCAGACTTGGGCACCATGGTGCAGGGATCCAAAGGAGAACAGGCAGAGGCCAGTCCTCCCCGCCTTACTCTAAGGCTGGGCCTGACGTGCTACAAGGACTTCCTGGGGACCAACTGGTCCCACCGAGCCAGAGCTCTACGATTGCGCGGAGAGGCCGAGTTTAGTGATCCCTGCGCGCTATTGGCCCAGCCTCTCGGGGTGGGTGGGGTCCTGTGCACCCTTGATGGAAAGGTGGTGCTGATCCGGAGGAGCCAGCGGGTGGCAGAGGCAGGGGGCCTGCTTGACATCCCAGGGGGACACCCGGAGCCACAGGTGAGAACCACCTGTGTGCATACTACCAAATATCAAATATAGTCGGGGGTGGTATGACATGTGCCAGGTACTGATTTGACTACACCACTGGTTTGTCAAACGTGACAACTTGTAGTGACACGTCAGTAAACCATAATCAAGTGCATGCAAAGTTTAGACAAGCAGCAAGAACCAGGAAGAAGTAATGTGCTAGTAACCAAAGTCACACGTTATTATCCACGATTTGATGGAAGGTAAAAACAATACCTTCTATTGTTTGGCTACTCTTGGAACACGACACATCCATTTCTATGGGAATTCAATATGGCAAATAGACTGGCTACAATCCTCCACACAATACAAATGTTACAAAATGTTATCAACTTTAAATTCCCTGATCATGCCGTTACACCACGCTCTCTCCCGCCCTCTCTCCCTCCCCAGGCGGTGTGTCAATCTGCGAGTGCTGGCGTGTGTCAGGATGGAATCAGCATGGCTGTGGTGCAGCAGAGTCCGGAGGCGGTAGTCTCTGAGCTTTTCAGCTCCGTTTGTGCCGAGATCAGAGACGAGGTTATCTTTTCTTGTGTACTTTGACATTCTGCGCTTAGTATTTTCGCACTTATCTCCTTTGTATTCTAGCAATCAGTTAACTTAGCAATTGGTATGCTTGAAACTTGTTCTTGTGAATTACTCTACTGATAGCGGTTTAGTGTTTCTCCTAACAAATGTACTTATTGTAAGTCGCTTTGTGTCTGCTAAATGCCAAAAAGGTGAATGTAAATGTACACCGATTAGGTCTTCTGCCAAACTTTAATGAAAGTTGTTTCTGATTAGCTGAAATTGGTTAGTGTTGGTGTGTAGTGTCACATTATCACCTTCGGTCAATGAGCTCATCAGAAACGGCGATTGTAATTACTTTCTTACCAGAGGTGGGTCTGTGTCTGTAGTTGGACTTTAGTGTTCGGTTGCTTTTTATACGGTGGTCTTGTGTGAGCAGGTAAATGTTCAACTCAGTTCCCTTGGAGAGCCCGTGTTGATGGGCGTAGCGCTGAACCACACCAGCGCAGGCAGACCTAGTGCAGAGTTTTACGTCAGGTGGGTACCCTGACTCAGTCTAGTAGGACAACTCATAGCACCACCTTCCATTACTTTGAATTTAAAGACATACATTAAGCCTTTTTGAAAGTAAATAACATCTAAGTTCATTAAAAGAGAAAATTGGATGAGCTCTCTAGGTAGGTTTTATTTAATAGATACTCAAAAACAAATATTGAGTGTAGAATTTGTCAGTGTATTCTAAAAACAAAATTACTTTGGATCTGAGGTGTCTTCATGCATAGTTTGGCAATTCACTGCAATTCAACACATATTTAGAGAGCCTATGTAAATTGCCTATGTACATTATAAAAAACAAGCAGATGAATTAATTGAGTGACCTTTTGAATGACTGTCTATCATACTATTGAGAATAATGGCACGGAGCCTGAATTGGAGCAATCAGTCAATAATCTGTTTATCTGCAGCTGCTCCTTAACCTCAGAGGAAGTGAGAGAGTTGTACTGGAGAGGTGGAGCGGAGGCCAATGAGTCCACAGACATTGTTTTCCTAAGCAGAAAGGTAAGGAATAGTATCATCACTCACAACTAGATTGGCTTTGTACACATAGTACGTACACAACCATTTCTACAGACAGAAAATTGCCTGCTTTTTTTCTACTCCATTGTATTGTCCTTGTCCAACAATGTAGGAGGTGTTGCAGCTAGACAGCTCCAGGCCTCTGTGGTCAGAGCTGTGTCCTTCGGCCAAGGGAGCTGTTCTGCTCTATCAGCTTGTCATGCCTGATGCATCGATCAGGCTAGAGCAGAAGACCACAGACCAACAAGGCCAAAAGCACAAAGAAAAAGACTGATCTTCCAAATGTTATGGTTTTAATACTTTTTTTGTTTTGTCTTTATACATTGTCTTTGTACAAGAGCTGTACCATATCTCACTACTAAAATACTTTGTTAACATAAAATCATTAAAATTAAAAGAATAAAATCGATAAAAATTGATTTGTTTGTAGAAAAGCTATACATATTGCACAACACTTTATGCAAAATAACAGCAATTATAGGTCAAAGCAGGAAGTGTGCACAGGCAACCTCTAAGAGAAGTTACTATTAAAATATTTTGAATAATAAAGTTAGAAGGTTTAAAACCAAACAAAAATCCATCTTCAGTCAGCAACAATCTGCTTGCAAACATTATGAGACATCAACAAACCCTGATATAAATCCAGGAGAATTAGTGTGTTGTGGGGGGGGGAGTCATTCTGATCTCTAGGCTGTGCCATATGACCAGTGACTCTGGTAACCACTGTAGCCAGCACCTGTGTTGTAGTAGTAGCCCTGGTCTACTTGATTGGAGTTCCACTGCAATTTGAAGCACAATTAAATCCAAAGATGAGTATTTTACTCATTTAAAAAACTTGTTGGTTCAAAAAGGGCTTTATGTTGTGCTGTATTGCACAATGACTTGGACTAGTAACACTTCATTAAGTGTGTTACCCTGAGTGACGAGAACCATTTACATTTTTTTTTTGCTGTGGTCACAGTGTGTGCACCAACCATGGTTGTATTTAAATAACTGGCTGGCATTTCGCAATGAGAGACAGTAAGACAAGAACAAGCTTACACTGCCAAAACAGCCTGAAAGCAATACTTGGAGCACATTCTATGTAAAAAGGGAAGCAGGTAAGGCATGTGAACATTAAAAGGAATAAAGTATTGCTGCACAAAAATGCAGCAGGAAGGTTGGACGAATACGTTTACAATGATGTGGTGTCTTTTTTATGCAGTTATTAAATCAATTCTAATTGAGTCACTTATGAAGTATTAGCATTACTGAACCACAGGTAACCACCAAAACGGTATGGCATTTATACTGTGAAGACATGAATTACAATTACCAAGGTAAGTATGTGCTTGTTTTTAGCAGTAAGCTGATAGTCAGCCATCTACAGAATTAAATTCAACTCTAGGAAGCAGCGTATGTTGGTATGTGTTTGGTCAGGGCAGAGGGACACAATGAGACCAATAGGAATGGCCTTTCTGAATTTCACATGAGCTGAGCTTCTGGCTCAGTCAAACCTACATACCCGAGCTCTAATTGTGTTCAAATTTAAAATGTTGAGCATTGCAATAATTACACTGGACTTACATAAATTGGCTGTGGGCCCCAAGCTTGCCTGTTGAACCTGTCATTCCCCGCTAGAAAACAAACATTGACATTACTTAATTTGCATTGCCACACAAAAGACATTTCTCAGCACTTAAAGGTCTACTCACCATATCTCCTCTTCCATTGGTTGCCTTGAGAAGGGGGCTGGCCAAAGGCTCTGTTTCGAATGCGGGCTTTCTTCTGTGGTTTGGGGACAGGTGGCAGCAGGCGCTGGGCCTCCTCTCTGTAGCTGTGGAGGAGCACCTGCGCCTCCTCCTGGGGCAGCTCCATGTAGCGCAGCTCCTCGAAGGGCTCCCGCTGCTGCTCCGGCAGGCTGTAGCTCACTGAGGGATATGGGAGAGGATATTCAGAGATTTCATTATGAGCAAGTTTTTGAGATCCAAGCAAATTGAAAAACTGCTTTGGTCCATCTTGTAACATGTTACTTTGTTACTTCTAGGTTGTAATCATTGAAGGATGGAACTTTGGATCTCCATCGCGTTTGACCAACTTCAAATCAACCAGATATTTGGACGAGCTTTAAAAACAGCGGTTTGAACCTTGGAGTTTGAGGAGTGCGGTGTCTGGGATCCGCTCGCCGTCCTGTGCCTGCTGCAGCCCCAGCCGTCTTTTCCACTCCTCCATGGAAGGGAAGACCACCGCTAGCAACCGCCGCTGGTAGCCCCCAAACAGCTGGAGCTTGTGGCGCCGCGCAGAGAGGAACACGTTGGGCTAGTGACGGAGGAGTGGAGGGGAGGAGAGAAAACGAAAAAACCCCAGGATATAAACACTGGGCTGGCTGACCTCAATCATTAGGACGTCTAGGACACCCCATATAAATGCGTTAGTATTAGTGTGTACTAGCATCATGTCCACAAAATATTCAGTATTCAATCATTTGTATTCAGTATTTTGTTATTTTTTGTTGTTGGTTGCAGGTATGGGGTTAGGCACATAGAGTAAAGGTAACCAGGGAATTAACCAAACAATACCTGCTAGATAAGTGCTGATTTCACTCATCTAATAACACTAGTTGATCTTTACATCTGTTGACAATTGATGCAGTTTTCAAGGTTCACCTGGTCGAGGATGTAGTTCCCTGGTTTGCGTGCAGCCATCTTGATCAGCTCAGTCAAACACAGAGAGGCCTGCTGCAACTTCCTCTCCCTCTGACCTGCACCCTGTACACACACACACACACACACACACACACACACACACACACACACACACACACACACACACACACACACACACACAGTTATTTGGATAACTACATTACAGAAAATATTAATTTCATAATGGCTTCAAAAGGGGGAGTGTGTTGAGTCCAGAGGTTGAACTGACGATCATGCTGGCAAGAAGTGTCTCTGTGCCCAGGAGCTGGTATCGTTTCTCCGGGTGCTGCTCCATGAGGATCCTGGCCCAGTGGCTTTTCCCGGAACCAGGCAGACCCACCATCATAATTACCTAGCAAAATGTGAAGGACGACACGGAAAGACAGAGGAAAGGCAGTGAGAAATGACTAAATTGCATGTTTCTAGGTTCAATACTGTGAACTTCAAATGTTGATTATGACATTAGAATTCAAGCTTTAAAGGTTAACGCTTTGCAATAAAACAAAAACAGATTCAAGCTTTTTTTTGTCAGTAGTCCTTTTATACACAGCCAATCATTTGTTCAAATTACATTAGTATATTTAGTGTATTAAATCACTATGTTGATGGATTTAATCATGACCATAAGTGGGTTCAGAGATGAACACCCGCTCTTCTAAGAATACTTCACCTCGCACTCTGTTCTGGAGGAGGGGCCTGCAGGAGCATGCACCCTGTCTGCCACTGGCAGAGCAACCAGGGGGGTGTACCCGGGAGGCCCAGGGTACCAGGGACCCGCCCTGGGGTCCAGGTGGAACCTGACAGAGCAATCCTGGCAGAGGACATGGGGGAACAGCGCTTGGCCCTGGAGCCGCGAGGGGCTCAGACGGAAGGCCAGACCCATTGGACGCCCATTTTTATGGAAGGATATCTCTGCCATGCCATCTGTGGAAAAGAGCTACGTTCGTGGAAAATGAAGAAGAACATGAAGAATGAACGAGCGCGAGCACACACACACACACACACACGCACACACGCGCGCGCGCACACACACACACACACACAAACTTCAAAACTCAGAAACAAATATGTTGTCAGAATTAAGCATGGTCAAACATAACTAGCAAATCTATAGGATGAGTTAAAGTTGAGTTGAAAAGAATCAGATGGCAGACGGGTGTCACTTACAAGGTAACAGCCAATGATATCGCCGTCTGAGAGTGGTTCTCCGAACTCCTCCGCCTTCCCCCCGGAAACCTTTCTGCCACGCCCATCGTAGGCATAGGACAGCTCGTCCTCACCTGGGGAAGATGGGGAAAGAAAATTACAATAACGACCAAGATGGGGTCATAGAAAAATAGAAATAAAAAGTTAATTTGTTACTGTCGAGTCCATTTTTTTTTTTTTTATCTATTACACTACATTTCTAAAAGGCAAAAATTTAACCCATAATGCTACACCTGTTTTCACCCCAACTGTTACACATCTCTGATAAATGCCTATAACAATCGGGATTCTACTTCATACCCAGCGGCAAGGGGCAGTTGGCCGGAGCCCAGCCCACTCTCAGGCTGCGTGACTCTGGGCGTCGCATCTCTCCGGCTGGCCCCGCAGTGGCGGCCGCTGAGGCGTGCGCCTGCCCCTCCTCCAGCCTCACCTCGAAGCAGGTCCTAGTAGTACCCCACCGCACGCCATGGGTCAGCCTACAGCCCGACCACAGCAGGGGGAAGCGGTCCCTGAACAGAGGGCGGCCACAGCTGCCGTCCCGATGCACCTCAAAGTGGAGGTCGCTGCCGTCTATGAAAATGACACCGTGGTTTTGAATGTTTGTGCTAAGTGGCGACAATAACAACAGATTGTTTTACTATACAGTATTTCAAACCTTATCCACAAAATGCCTTTACATTCAAATTGGAGTCAAGGCCCATGTCCTGCTTTATACACATACCATAATGTATACAAGGGAAGATGAGACTAATTAGGAGATGGGGGGGGGGGGGGCGATTTTCAGTTCAAAATACTTACAGGTATCTATTCGGACTCTTTTGTCATCCTCTTCCACAACTTCTCCTTCCTTCTGATCACTGGGCGGTGTGAACTTGGCTCTTAGGGTGGGAAGAGAGGACATGTCATGATGATCAGATACTCAACACCAGAAACAGGATGAGGAGGAGGATGAGGATGAGGATGATGACATCCTACACACCTTTACAGACAGACCAGCTAGACTGCAAACAGCGACACCACGTCGTGTACCTTTTGTAGCGGACCTCCTCTTTGAATTCGTAGAAAGCCCTGCCCATCGTCCCCGCCGAGTCTCCGGCCATCGCGGCGCAGTCCTCCCCCTCTCCATCCGCCTGGTCTTGAGAAATGGGGACCTGGATTGAATCCGCCCATCTGTACTCACTGTGTTCACACACACCTGGACCCGTCCGACGCGCCGCCGCGTCCTCTTCTTCTTCTTCGGGCGCAGGCGTCCGGACGGCGGCGGCGGCGCTCCGCGGCTCCGCTAAAGGGTCCCTCCTCCCCGCCGTGGGACCGGGACCGGAGCCGCCCTCCGGTCGCGTCGACGTGGGACTACAGGCGTCCGTCTGCGTGGCGGTGTCCGCGTACTCCTTGGACGTGGACGGGGTTGTGGACAGGGACGGGGACGTGGACAGGGACGGGGTCGTCATGGTGGCGACGGCGGGTGATGTCGACGTGACATCGACGCGGTCGCCCTCCGTCGCCGGGGACGGGGACGGCGGCGCGGCCGTGTCATGCCGGGTGGCGACGTCCTCCGCCCGGGGAGCAGTGGTGGTGTCGTGCTCCCGGTCCCGGTCCGTCCAGTTGGACTGCAGGTCCATTTGCAGTCCCGCTTCTAACGCGGACCACAGCCGCCCGATAAGTTCGGTCTTGAGCCCCTTGGGGTCCAGTCCAAGTCCGTTAAGTTTGGCTCGTAGCTCTGGCACTTTGCACTTTTTTATTTCCGACAGTTTCATTTTTTAGATGCGAGTTAATTCCGTCGGTCCTCGGGTTTGTCAACATATGTGTGTGTGCAATACTTTGTTTTTTAAAGTAGAAAAGCGCACGAAACCCGGACCAAAACAACCCGAGAACGAATTCAATATGGTGCCTAAGGATGGGATTGGTTGAAGTCTTCTTCGTCCTCGTATTTAGATGGTGACTATTATGGTATGGATATATTACTGACACCTACTGGCTGGAAGGTGAGGGACTAGGAGGACTTCCTGCCTCTCCTCTCCCCGACACTTTGACAATATATTAACCATTACCATTTACTGTTTTTTACGAACATGAAATCATAAATGTTAATGTAAATTGGTTTGTGGCTTGATTGGATAATTTGATTATTGTTTTAGCAAAATATTTAAAATAATAAAAGGGAATATTCATTCATAACCATGAAGTATTTATTGGATGAATGCAAAAACAAGAATGGAAATACACAAATAGTATAACTGGTAAAAACTAAACTAAATAAAAGAAATTTCACATCAATTCAGTCTCGTCTGTCTTTCCTTCAGACTTTGTTTTCCACCATCTGCATTTCATTACAACTGCTGGGATCAAAAGACTACATGTGAGGGTTAGCAACAACCGCTCACATCATCAATATCCGCTTGGGCTCCGCGCAAATCTCTCTCGCAATTAAAACGGTACCTGGTCACTCATAGCTCGGTCATGAAACAAACCGAGCTCTGACCAGACCCTGAGTTTTCGCTAATTTTCATCGAGTTTGATTTAAGCGCTTCATGTTATGCCCAATGAGGAGCTGCCTCCATGTAGACGACATCATACACAGAATCTTCACAAGTAGAGAGAGAGAACAGGAGGACAACAAAATAAAGCGCATCGCACAATATAGACGTTCAAGTCTTGCATGCTCACACAGTGAGCCTGTCTTACTATAGTGACTTGGTCACACACTCCTTCCACATGCTTCCCAACAAAAAGCGTTTCAGTGCAACACCTGAATATTACTTCCAGGATTAAAAGTGTATTCTCCCAAATGACACACGTTCAGGAAGTGCCGCCATGCAATACTTCTCTAAACATAAAAAAACCCTATCAGAACAATGACAGCCATGCAAGTTGAACAGACTGAAAGGGAACCACACAGAAGCTGTGGACTGTGGAGAAAGCCCAGGGTCACAGGTAGTATTTGGTGTGTGATATGTAAACGTAACTCGCATAAATATAACAAACACAGAAGTACCATTATAATCCCATGGCAAACTTTAGCTCCTGAATAACACCGTGTGTTCATTGGATCAAGGAATACAACTTTGCCTTTCTTTCGTTCTCAATTCTAATCCCTGTATACTTATTTTTAGCTGTTGACAGCTTTTACCATGTCAGTTAAAGAAGAACATCTAACCCTGAAATCTGCAATCTTTGTTGTAATGATATTGAAAAAACGTCCCCCTTAGGAAAATATACATCTATTTTTCTACTTGAGTAGTCATGCAGCAATACACATTCCTCAAAAGTATTCTTAATTACCACTACAATGCACCTCATTGTAATGGTAATAATGTTTTAATACGTGATCTGCAATGGGACCACTATTTTAAGCTGATTCAATCTGTTCCAATTCTTCCATCAAAAGAAAATGATCAAAGATGAACCTTAATAATAAGTGTTGACCTTCATTTTTGAGTAATCCTTCAGACCCTTTGTAGCTGAACGTGTTTTTTTGTGGGTTTTTTACAGCGATCAGACAAAGATGGTGGGTGTTGCTGGAGGATGTGGAGGGGTAGGGGATCCGTCCGAGGGGGTGTAGGCCAGGAGGAGCTCCTTCTCCCGCGGCAGACAGGGCCTGCTGATGTGCTGGCTGTGAGAGTGGTAGAGACGCAGGAAGGACAAGATGGACTGGGCCAACCACAGGGCTGTCACGCACCACAGAGACGCCTAGGAGGAGGAGCGATGAAGACACAGGGTCACACAGGCTCACACAAGTTCGTCAGTGATGTAAGGACTTGCGTAGTCATGTTTTGCATGGGAGTCATATGCTCCCATGCAAAATGATTCCTTAAAAACATTGATGGCGTTGTATGTTGCTGCAGCAGATGTGATCTACTTTTGAGTTAAAAATGCATGGCTTCACTCAACCTGATTTTATAAAACAGTAAGAACTAATTATTTACCTAATGATTTATTTGAATTTGTGTTATAATGTATAGTCTACTGTAGCCTGAAATTAATAAATATTGATTTGTTATATCACATTTATAATCAAAATGTCTGTGTTTGTACCATACTTGGTTGTGTGTGCATGTGCATGTGTGTGTCTTTAGATCTGTGTATTCACAGTTCCCTACCTGCACCAGAGTGAGGTCTGTGTAGAAGGAAGACGTGTCCACGTCCAGATAGAAGGGGATGGACTGTGACTCAGCACAGCTGTGTGAAGGCAATAACAAAAACACACACATATAAACCAAACATAATGTCAACATGTCAACATAAACCACAATGTAATGGCAATGAGACAAGCTTACACTGTTGTGTCTCCTACGCTGTGAAACACATTTTAGAAAATGCAGTCCTGTGTGATTCTCATGTGTGCTGTTGTTTTGGCTAGGCAGCCAGGAACAATCCCACCAGTCTAGTGAGGTAATTTAGGACTGGCCTTGCAGAATTTGATCAGCTACAATGTTTTTGTTTTTTTCCCCCTTTCTTTTGCCTTGAGGACAGGAACCAGGCAATCAGCTGATGCTTTTACTTTTAAAGAGCAGGCCCTGTGATAGATCAATGCATCACATGTGCACATCCAACTGTTAGGGGTCATTGCCGAAGATCAATCATGTGTGTATGAAATATACATCAATTGATTCACATTGGACCCAAAACTATATACAACTTAGATAGGAACTTCCCTTGTTCACCATCTAATAAAGAACATCCAACCATATCTTTCCTATTCATCTGACATATGTCAGATGAAAAGGAAAGATAGAAGAATGGTTAGCACCGCCCCACTATCAACAACAGCTGACCCACCTGTAAGGGCGTGTGTTGCCATCGGTGACCGTGTGGCACCAGGATGCCAGTCCCAGAGACAGGATGAAGCTGGCGCCCGCAGAGAGGAACAGGACACACAGGCTGAGCAGCACCGTCAGGAAGGAGGACATCAGGGTACTGAGGAACAACACACACACAATACTCAAAGTCATGAATATAATAATAATAATAATAATAATAACAACAACATAAGAATAACCATAATAATAATAACAATAAGAATAACCATAATAATAACAATGGTAATAACAATGGTCATAATAATAATAATAACAATGGTCATAATAATAATAATAATAATAATAACAACAACAACAACAACAACAACTAAGAAGGGCGGCGCCATAAAAGTAGCCTACAAAGTATCAATCTTTAATGCAAGATGTTGTTTGTGTCGTGTCGTTTGTGTGAAACAGTTTTTTTTGTATTAAGTTTGAGATTTTACAATAACGGTGAAGCAGCCTCAGAACAGACAAAGAAACAACAAACCGACATCCACACAAGGC
The DNA here is from genome assembly GCA_027122575.1 of Merluccius polylepis. Taxonomy (NCBI): domain Eukaryota; kingdom Metazoa; phylum Chordata; class Actinopteri; order Gadiformes; family Merlucciidae; genus Merluccius; species Merluccius polylepis. The sequence goes on along the minus strand of JAOPJH010000002.1, from coordinate 3,214,951 downwards.
CACTCACTCGTCGTGCCGCGCGTGGAGGTAGAAGAGGCTCCGCCAGCCCTGCGCCGCTCCGTACAACACCGAGAATATCCCCACGAACGTGGCGAACTGGCAGGCGGCCGGCGGGCCCCACTGCTGCACCACCAGGTGGGAGATGTCCCCGGCCTGTCCCGTCAGCTCGGTCCGGTTCTCGGTCCTCCAGTACCCCGTGGAGAAAAGGGCACAACGCCCTTTAAACGCGGAGCCGTTCAACGCCAGCGGGACGACCACCAGTAAGCCCGCCGCCAGCAGGAGGGCGTGGGCCGTGCAGTGGGCCAACAGCAGCCGTCGATCCAGCTCCATGTTTTGAGTCGAATACTAGTGAAAGCTCGTGAAAACGCGTAATATGCAATAGCATTAAACGCAGACCAAAAAAAAGTCCACGTTATTTACCGTGGTCTATTTTTAACGCGTGCGGCGGACGAGGTTACGCCAACGAGCGAGAAACATAACTAATGGCATCCGCTGTGTGTGTTACACGCCCAGTTACTACTGGCGGTGACGCACGTAACGCACGCATGTCTGTTGGGCCACACGGACCAGCTGCTTTCCCGCAATGCATGTAGGCTTATTACGTCCGACGCTTGCTGGTGGTGATGGTTTCATGGCCATGATATTATTATTATTATCAATTATTTATATTTACACATTTACGCAAATAGTTGTTGTGTTATTATTTTTGTATTACAATGAAATAGGCACATGGGTCAGATGGGGACATTATATGCAAAATAAGCTTTAATCAGCAATGATTAAATGACCAATTGTTTCCCAGAGCCCAGTATTTAGCTGAGGAATGCTGTGAATGTGCCGCATGGGGTACAGATAGCTGCCATTGTGTGTGGGAGCCGTGATCCCACTAGGACACATGCGGGGCCGTGGGGCCGCTTGGCGGAACAAAGGCCATAAGCCAGGGGGTCTGCAGTGAATACGGGACGTTAAATACACATCTTTATAAACAAGCACTTTTTGTGGCAGTTTAGTTATGGATTTGTATAGTGCATGAGCCCGTCGGGGGTGCGGCTGGTCGGAGCGTGTGGTGGGAATAAAACCAATAGACAGTTATTAATGTAGGCCTACATGTAAACATACACATATAGGCGACACCCAGGGCGAAATGCTGCCAGCGATGTATTGACCAAAACAGTTGTTTGTAGCCTATAGTACAATAAAACCAATATATAGGCTACTGTTATTTATGTAGCCTACATAAATATATATAGCCTACACATAGGCTATAGCCTACCATGGCAAATGCTTCTAGCGATGTATTCACGTTTGTGTTCAAAAAAGTGGTTTGTATTGCAAAATAAACCAATACATACACAGTTAGGCTATGTATGTACATGTAGGCTATACATATACACATACACCAGGAAATGTTGCCAGCAATGTATTGACCAAAACAGTTTGTACAATAAATTAGCACAATAAAGCCAATAGGCACACACACACACACACACACACATAT
>JAOPJH010000002.1:3133679-3145847 GCA_027122575.1 Merluccius polylepis | reverse complement strand
TAATAATAATAATAATAATAATAATAATAATAATAATAATAATAATAATAATAATAATAATAATAATAATAATAGCTTTACTAGCACCGTGTTGAACTTGAAAAGTTTTCCCAACCTGCCCATATTGCCACTCTGCATCTGCTCTAGTCTTTTGACAATGTTTATTGGTAGCCACATAATTCTGTAGGAGGTGGAGAAAGAAACTGGTCTATGGATTTCTGTTCATCTTGGTTGTCTTCCCATTCCCTCCTGCAGTTCTTCTTTCCATCTGTTCTCTGCTGTGTGATCCGAACCCAGACGACCCCTTAGTACCCGAGATCGCCCGCATCTACAAGACGGACAGGGACAAGTAAGTCCCATGCTTCACTTTTACCAGGAGGGATACATAATCTGAAAGATTACATATTATATCTTATACTTTTGTTGATCGATCATTCGTTTTAGTAATAACATATTTGCTGCTTACAGCTTAAGAAATGCTCTGGTTATTCTGAGTGTTAGAAAATGTAATTTTTTCTTGCATGCTCGTCAGATAAGGCAAGCACATTTAATTTATCATTTTGAGCTCTGGTAACTATTATTATTCTTAGTGGTTGTAAATCCTCAAGTCACTTACTATTCATGTTCCCGATTGATGCTCACACATTAGGAATCGTGGGTAACAACAATAGTGTTTTCATATTTCATATTGTTCACGAGTACCAGTGGACAAGTGTCAAGCTGACGCCATGCACATGTTTTAGAAAAATCATCATCATATAACCTGTGGTGTCCTGGAGCCCAGGGCTGTCGGAAGAGAACAGTATGTTTTCAGAGAGCCGCTACAGAGAAGAGCTGCTGGACAAAATGATTAGGATCCATGTGAAACCATAAAAGACCAAACCAGAAAAATGTTCCCCTCTACCCAGTGAAGTAAATCTCTTCTCTCTTGTCTCTTGGCTTGCAGGTACAACAGAATAGCGCGGGAATGGACACAAAAGTATGCAATGTAGTGTTGGAGTAGAATCATGGCCAACCACCTCTACGACTGAAGATTAGGGGAACTTTGAAGTAAAGAGAAAACAAACGACAACAACAAAAAAAAGTACAAATGAAAAAGCTTAAAACAAGATCTTGTTGGTTTCCATTGGAGTGCTTTCTTTGAGCCACGCCTCCCTTCACCAGAGCACCTGTAAAACTCCCTCTCCCTCTGAGATATTCAGTGTCTCTTCTGTCCCACCGCCCACTCTGCTGTACATATTTTCAACTCGATATGGGAAACAAACCCCTTCCACCCTCCTAAACCCTGTGATACCTGACTCCACCTTGCCACGGTACCCTTTTTGTTATTTTGTTTTTTTTAAATTTTTTCCTATCACATGGCGTTTTGGACAGTGTGCCACTCACCAGACGCCCTGATCTCCCCGTTCTGAACCCATGTGTGCAAATTCACTCACTCGCGTACTTCAAACGTTTATCACTTTAAGCATTCCTTTTGAACATCTGTAACGCCTACTTTCCCACCCACCCCCACATGATTTGTTTGGGGACGGGGGACTTGAGGTAGAGGGATTATTTTTACGCTCGGCGCTCTTTCTTGATTGACTTTTTTTCTTTGTTTTTCTTTTTTTTTTACACCTCATCACCAACTGTAGAGGTGACAAGTCAAGAAAGCAGGTTTGGCAAGTGTGTCAAGGGGGCACTCTGAATTTTCTATGAGGAATTCTATTTAAAAAAATAATAAATCATAGCAGGATGTGTGAAATGGAGAAAAAAAATGTAAATGGCCTGTTTTGGTCTTCTCTTCGATTCTACGAAAGGACTTGAATTTATCTTGTCACCCTTCCACTCCCCAGCCTCACTGTGGCCATTGAACCAAGTTCTGCCCTTTTTACACACGTACACACAAACACACACATAGACACGTGTCACACATTTCCCCCATGTCACCTCCACCTTCTCAACATTCACAAAGTGGAAGTTCTACACCAGGTAATCAGTTTAATTTTAATTTAATTTTAATAGTTTTTGTTTGTTTAAATCCCTTTTCTCATAACTTTTTTTTTTTTTAAATATTGTTTTGCTATTGTTAAATTAGAGGCTAACATCTTAAAAAGGCTACAGGACTGGCTTGGGCTCTGGGAGCGAGGAGAATCCACTCTCCTTGCGCAAAACTTCTGTATATTGAATTACCTGAGAGGCTCGTTGAGCTTTGTGTGTTGATTAAACTGTGTAATAAAAACCTGTGACTCTTGTTTCTGCTGATTTTGGGAGCTCGTAGAGAGGTTAGGGGTCACTATTTCAAGATGGGGACCTCAATCATAACTAGATTCAAATGCACATAGTTAAGTGATTCTTGTACGAGAAAATCATTCCAACGCTGGACTCGATTGCGTAGGTTACGAGGTTTTGGTAATTATTTATTGATTTTGGTCATTTGGCTTATGTTCAATTAAAATTGAAACTATCCAGAAAGTTCAGCTCATGTCATGGATCAGTTGTATTATAATTCCCAGATAAACTACACTTCCAGGCTGAGGATGTACAACTAAACGCTTCTTAAATGCACACTAATGGTGTAAAAGCAAATGTATAATTTGTATTGCATGACTCCACATTTAAAATAGATTGAGTTTACAATAAACAAATGCACACCTTTTTTTAACGAAACAAATTTAAACTGTCAAACGAATTCATAATTAATAAATCACATGTATATTTTCTCATACTAACCATAGACATTACTATGCAATACGTCGCACAGTATGTGGATTTCCCTCCTTATTCCTTATTGGCGGATGTCCCCGTGACGTCATTTGACGCGCCGGTCGTAGTGCTTTACAGGGCAGCTCTCAGTGACCTTGCTAGGTGTAGCTAGGAGGTGTAGCAGTAAGAGTACCGGCTGCGCCACCATGACCATGCCCACCTTCTCCACCCCGGGACTCAGGATCTCCAAAGGTAACGGAGCTCAATATGATACAAGACATGTGGCTAACCTGCTACAGCACGTCATGCTAACTACCGCTTCCACAGATAATATTAATAACCACACACTACAGTGTGTCTTCTCGCGTTTAGCAAACCTGGTAACGCGTGGATGTGATTTAACAATATTACTATTTCTCCGAAACTATCCTTGAAGGTAAACTATCGATTGATTTTAAGTGGCTAATACACATGTTAGCTAACCAGTCTCCCTGCGTTGTGGCACAGGTGAATATAACACTTCAAACCCGCTGACCATCTGCTCCTGACACAATAGCTATTGATTACAACAGTAGAGATAAATAACGCTCTTAATACCGTGACGGGTTGCAAAGGTGGCCTTTTGAACTGGTCTATCTAGTCCAGACTTATCCGTTTACCTTAGGGGCTTTCCTCTTTACACACAGGAGCAAACGCATCCAAGTAAATATGGTAACTATATGCAGTGTCTGCAGGCTGGCCTCAGGTTACTGTGTTAATACCTCTTCCATCTGGTAAGACATTATGTTGTGTTGGTGTGACCGGGGAGTGGAGGTGTAACGTTAACGACGAGGAACCACATTATGATGTTACTCAATAACTAATAGTTGCACCACGGGACGGGTACAAGTTGTTAATCTGCTCCTACATGAATGTGCTGCTAACAGCTCCACCAGAACCAGAACCGTACATCCACTACGCGTTGCTCTGCAAACCACCTGCCAGTGCTGTTATTTAATGACCAGTTTATGTAAAAGTGTGTTAATTTGGGTGTAAAGTTTTGCACCGGACACTACGGTGGTGCATATTGCTGTGGTTTAATAATGGCGCAGGGATTAGCTATGGAGAGTGTGTGTGTGTGTGTGGGGGGGGGGGATACTCTTAACTCCTTTTAATTTGCTAGGCCTCACTTTACGTGTGTCCGGTTTGCTTATTTTGTATTTGGTGGTGACGTTTCGTCTCCAACACTACGGTAGTATTCCGGTAAATAAGCACGAGCTTGTTTTGGACTCTGGTCTTGGAGGTGTTTTCTACAACATGGCTGAAGGCACTGACCCACGGGAGGCTCTGTGCTGTTAGACCCATACAGTGACTTCACACACCAACACCAGCAGATGTTACCGTTATCACAGGTCATGTTTCCACTGTCAACATTGTGTACTTTGTGTATGTAAATATTGTTTTTCGTAGTGCAAAGGCCAGTACAAAGAGCCGTGGTTATTGGGCATGTGTTTAGTCATGGGTGTACTTGGGTAACGTTAGCAGGCGGCTTCCATGCTCTGTTGTTCTTTTTAGATGGGATATTTGCATTTAATTGACCAAGTTATCCTTGTGACGGGAAGTGTATATACTTAGGAAGCAAACATCCTGTGGAGAACCAAGACATGGAGGCGTCCATCCATCTATCATTCTTTAAATGTATCTTTTGTACCCACTTTGGTCCTGGTTCTATCGTGGCTGACGGTAAAGCAGGACCAGATCCTGAATGTGAGGCCGGCCCATGGAGCGCTCCCCCTCAAACTCTTCTCAGAGGTGCTCACCACTATGCCTTAGTCTTTAGAGATGGGAGGAAAACCACAAGCGCCACTGAACCAGTGCCCAGGTCTCGGGAGCTGCGAGGCTGCACACAGACTACAGATTCCTCCAGAGATACTACAGCATTGTCTCTGTTATGGTCCATCATTGAATGTGCTACTGTCCTATAAACATTCACGGCGGTTGCTCCTGAATGACTGCTTTCCATAATATACGATTGCTGTGACAAACCATGTTCCGGATCATGGCTCTTGACTTCTACAATGTCAGAGCTGTTTATTTGTGTTCTACTTTTTGTACGTCCCTAGGCTCCTACTGTATTTAATGTCTCACTCTCCCTCCATTCAGACCAGCTGATTGTGGCCGTGCCTGTGGCGGTGGTGGCGGCGGCAGGCGGCTTCTTCCTTAGCAGCTATCTGAATGGGCGCAGCTGCAAGAAGGGCCAGGTCAACACCTGCGTGTGCAAGGACAGCCCCAAGGTGGTGCACAGCTTTGACATGGAGGACATCGGCACCAAGGCGGTCTACTGCCGCTGCTGGAAGTCCAAGAAGGTCTGCTCCTCTATTGCTGTTCTGTGTCCCCCGCACCACTTTTCATACAGTATTACTGGGAGCTTGTAAGACTGAATGCTAATAATGAATGGCCGTCACTGGCCAGCCAATCATCTTGTTATGCTTGCTTGAACTAATGGAGCAATCAAATGAAAGACTGGAAAATATATTGGGGAAACCTCTTGAAGGTCATTTTCTCTTGCTCCATATTAAGTTTATGGAACAATTAGAAAAGATGTGCAGTCAGTCTTTAGAGAAATGGTAGGACTGTTGTAGCATAACTGATGCTAGCGTTTCCATTTTTGAATATGCTTGTTCTTTCCCACCTAGATTAATATATTCTTGCTTCCCTAGCTGTATTAGAATGTATTAAATAATGCATGTGATCGAGTGATAAACCTTTAGTCTGTAAGAAAAAGGGCTCAGTGTGAGTCCCTACTATATGCTACAGAGATGGGAAAGACCATTGTAATGGAAGCTGTCTGTAGCTTCTACTACTAATGAGCTAATTAGACAAATCACTGACACGGGCATCAGGCTCCAGGATTGGAAAAAATCCTATTGACTGGCGTTTCACATTTCAAGATGAGGGGCTTTATTAGTCTGGTTGCAAAGCAAGCCACACTATTATCGTTTCTTTTCAGTTTATTTTTATTATTATTATTATTTCCACTTTATATTCTGTAAGTATCTCCTCCTACGGTTTTTGAGGTATCGACACCAAACCAATGCCAAAAAATGTGTCATAGATCAGTGCAGTGTGCTATTTAAAACCCTTCCATAGTAAAAAAATATATATATATTTTTAATATTTATTAAGGAAAGTGAATGAACCGCTGGGAGTTGTCAAATTTGGCACACTTACCAGAAGTAAGCAGGTCTCCAAAACGTTTGGTACCTCTTTGACCACAGGGGGCGCTATAATTCAGTCAAATGATAACAGTCATACCCCCGGCCCGTTTGATGAGCATTTCTGAAACTTGGTACTTGGACCTTTTATTTGACATGCTGAACGTTTTTGCCTCAAGGACCCATAAGGTCCGTCAGGATAGATTTTTCTGTAACTTCAAAGTTTTGGAAGACCTTGCATTTTTTTTTTTCATGAACCATAAACCCAAATGACACAAAATGTGGTACACATTAAGTTAAGTGCAAATAAATATATGCAAATGAGCCAACATCATTCAATCAATCGCAGGTCTGCTTCTAAGTGGCCCAGAAACTGGCATGCTTGCATTAGCCTTGCTAGCATTAGCATGTTAGCATTCTCATGGGAAAATTGCACATACGACAAGTTGGCTCATGAAACACATTTTCTTCAGAAAATGTGTTCTAGTCTAGTTTCAATCTCATTCATGTGCTTGACCAGCAGTGGAGCACCGGTCTGGGTGTAACGCACATAGACCATATATAATGGCGGTTACACTAACTTTCCATATGTATACATTGGTGGAAACTATCGCAGATATTTTTTTATTATTGTCAATTAACTTCTTCAGTATGTATAATGGCCTAAAAGTTACCATAGCCCAAAGTGATCTTAGACTTACTCGGATGGATGAATAAAAACAACCAATTACTCAAAACTATAATCAATCCATGAATATTTTCATTAATTGCTTTTCAGAATAATTAGGTGAAAGGGTGTCGGCAGAGTTTGATGTGATGGGAGTTATATTTGGATTGAACTATGGCCTTTTTATTGACTTATTTCACGCGTTTCCCTCTTGCAGTTCCCATACTGTGATGGCGCCCACACCAAACACAATGAGGAGACCGGTGACAACGTGGGCCCGCTCATCATCAAGAAGAAGGACGCCTGAATCCATCCAGTCCCCACAGCCCCCGGTCCTGACGTCGGTACCGCAGCATCACACTTGGGAGAAACCATGGCGTTCATAAGTTACTACTACAATAAACAACAAACACTCATGAGTCAGCTGAGACCTAAATGTATGTTTTAAAATCATCCGCTGCATTCAGCTGATTTCTGATCCCCCGAGTCTTAACACTGGGGTAAGTGCTTAAATGGAAAAATTCAAAGCATCAGTCATTCACAAAGGGGACATGGGACACCAACATTGTCTGACAATCAGGGCTGACATGACGACGCAAATGGCTTTCTGTGCCTTCCCAAATAAATATCTGATTTAAAAAAAAGAAAAATCCAATAATGGTCACAACTCACTGTCGGGTAATAAAAGATACGATGTGTCTTATTTGTCTATTCGCTGATTTATGTTGGTGTCCTTCATTCTTCACCTCATAGTTCTTTGTCCCAGTCACTTGTGTTTTCTCTTACTCTGACATCCTTTACCCCTCGGCTAAGGCCTTTGTACGCTGAAAACTCTTCATAAGTACAGCTGCACTTTGATCGTCTGAACACAAACGAAAATCTGTTTGAATGTTTTCAAAATGTTTTGCATAACCGCTGCTTGTTCATTGAAAGTGTCTCGTAAATGAAGGCTAGTGCACGGTAATGCGCACACGTCCTGATGACAAAGAAACTGTCCTGTACTACTTGTAGATCTTGATTCTGTTGTCTTTGTTGTATTTAATGAGAGCGAATTCCGGATTGGAACAAAAATGTCTGCTTTCATAGGAATATATTTTGCTTGAGTCGTTTTCTATTCAATGCTGTGACTGATTTTGGTGAATCGTGTGTGTGTGATCAATAAAATATTGTGAATAACCATTTTAAGTCATCTGATTCTAGGTCTTCCTTTCTTTGTTGGTGTAAAGACTGATTTTGTGCTAGATCTTTGGCTGTGTATGCGACATGGATTGCTTATGAACAATTGTATCTTTCGAACTGCTTTGTCCACTCAGAGCAAAATTGCAAATTTGACCTGTACAAGTTCTCCTTTCAATAAGAGACCCCCATTAATGGCCCAACTCAGTGAGTAAACCCTGGCTGTCCACTGCAGTCCAACCCCCTATGCATTGTCTGGGAGGCCACTGCTCTGCTCCAAGCGGAGGTGCTGCTGAGGAGCCCGTTGAGCCGCAATGGCCACAGACAGACCAGTGGCCATTTTAAGATGTGGCAGTGTCGATAGTGACCGCTAGAAGACGCTGTGTTTTCATGGATAGTCCAGGCCAGACAGCGTAGGGGTAAGGCTGTGTGATTATGGTGAGCCCGAGCCCCGCTCCCATAGTGACACACAGACACACACATACACGCACGATTCATTTGACTGCGTGCCAAAACGCCGGGCTCTCACAAGAGGTGGACTGGACTCCGCCATCCTGGTCCTTCCGGAGTCACTCCGACCAGACGGGATGGCGCGTTAGTATTGGAGAAGGGGTTAGGACGCTGCCTCCTGTCTGGTCCTACTGGCTGTACTTGTTTTGGACAAGCAGTTATGCGCAGTATCGCTGCATACGAAATTATAGTCTTCTAGTAGTATACTTTAGAAACATACAATAGGCTATTATAATTCACATTTGGCGCCCTGGAGACTTAACATCGCCAGGCATAAATTCCCCTTGGGGGTGTCTTCTAAATTGTGACATTTGACATTTGATAACGTTTTATTTTCATCAGTTTTTTTTTAAAATCACATCCAGGTGCATCTTTTTTTGGTATGCTAATTGTGGTAAAATGAAGGTCAAACTAAATAAAAAAAAGAATTAAAAAAAAGGGCTGTAGTAGAATAATCAGATGGTTTGGGTATATTACACGAGAAAATAACACACAAGCTGTCAAAGTATGGCCTACGGTCTACCCTATTCAACATGTTCACCATATGTCTCCGGAAGTAAGTTTTCACACATCTACAATTAATAATCACCCATTATTTACAATACAAACTCCTTCCTCAGATGCCATCCATCAATACAGGCTAATGAACAGCTCCGGGAGCAATAAAGTGTGGTATCACTGTATTAACGTATTACTACATTTCCCTGATCCATGAGGAGGGTATCTCACAATAAACACACTTTATTGCAAAAAAAACAACACAAACCACGCCGTCACCACGCATCAGCCTCCATGACAAGGCATCGCCTGTCAAAGGCAAGTAAAAAAATATATATACAAAAAAAGGCAACAACACACAAACACACACACAACACACGCACACACAGCAAAGTAAAGCTGTCATTCGGGAAATGGGTTCAGTTTGCTATTTCGGTGTCCGTGAGTCCACTTCGTATTTTGAGCGACGCCCCCAAATTCCGTGAAGTGTGTTTGCATACCCTCCGCGGGGAAAAGCGGGGACGGATAGGTGGAGGAATCGGGAGGTCCGCCGTCCATACGCGCTAGAATAGCACGGATCCGCTCCATGACCCTTTAATACCGCCGCGATCTGGAGAGACGCCGTTCGGGGGGAGAACCGATGACCGCAAGGTAAGCCGCCGCGTTTTTCGCCGACACTTTCGCGGCGATCCCCCCCGTGTGTGTTTTTTGTGTCGTTGTGTTTAACGAGCGGTCGCGTTTTCACGCGCAGAGAGACGTGTCGCAACGACCGCTCGGACTGTGGTCAGCTCGCAGCCATAGCGCTGTGGTCGCCGCCGCCGCCGCCGCTGCTGCTGCTCTTAGGTAACGTTACGCCAACGCGATCCCGTCGGAAACCCGCGGCGGACCCGCACGGTAGGCGGCTTTGACAGCTTATATTGTACGATAAGCCCTCCCGTGTTAATTTGCTTAAATAGTTTTTTCCCCCCCAAACAAAATGTTGACACGGAATGTAAGCCTGTTCTTTTTTTATCTCCCCCCCCCCTACCGCAACCGCATCGATGCGCACCTCCGCTCCTCTGTCGATACCAGACAAAAGACAAGCTCTTTTTTCGGATGGTCCACAATCTGTTCCTCCTCGCCTATGCTTTTGTTATGAGTCTGGCACACATAACAGCAGTCGTCAAAATGTATTTGAAAAGCGCGCTCCACATTTGACCTGCGCATATGGCCATTTTTGGGTCAAACCAATCAGCAACATCAGCCTTATTTTTCATCATCAGATAAGACTTGCATGGATCTATGAAACTCAACAAGTTAATTTACTGGGGGTTAAAATGCAACTGTGACAGCATGCACTTATTCAACATTGCCTTTTTTATCCATAAGGGCTTTTATTCCATTTTGTTTCCTCGTCATTACGCCAAGCTTTGCTCTGTGTGAGCCAATAAGCTTGGTAAGAACTTGTTCATCCAGAGCGGCCTTTCCCGTTCCTTCCGACATTTTTACTAATAAATAGTCCACAAAAGTATTTTTGCTGAATGAAGAACAGTTTAATCAACAGCCAAGGAACTTTGTAATCCACTTATTTTGGATGCACTGAACAGACGCACCGATTTATTTCCAGCCAATTATGCGTTGTGCGCACACACACTGCAGCCGCAGTATGAGCAACAAACATATTCCAGCGATTTCCATATATAGTTCATTATCCGTCAAGGGGATTTCATGTCCATTAATGCGCTCCAGGTCCAAACAATAGAGTCGGCAGGTGCGCAAAAACCAACAGCGTAGTTTTCCAACTGGATTGTAGTGGATTTTCCCTTCCAAAATCCCAATCCACTTTCCAGCAGTTCCAGAGATCCACCGCATTGACACTTGAGGCTTTGACAACAAGCCTCTCTCTCTCCAAGCTGTGTGTGTTATTAGCTTCTTATATGCGGATAACGCGAAACGCGCAAATCTATGGTTGTTTAGCTGAAGTTGCACCAGTGCTCGCTCGCTCTCGCTCTCTCTCTCTCTCTCTCTCTCTCTCTCTCTCGCACAACCTTTGTGTTATGAGCCTTTCCTGCTTTTTCAATATTCCCAAATTCCTACTCTTTCCCTACAGCTCCACATTCTTCATCCTACTTCCACGTTAATGTCACACTACTCTCAATCAGGTCACCCCTCTGTCCTACAAGTACAAGTGCAGGTACACATACATATAAAAGTACATGTACATGTACCAGTATAAGTGGTATGAACACAAGTACAAGCACACATGTAAACGTGCATGTACATGTATATTTTGCATATACAAGTCACATGTAGGCCACGTGTTGTACTAGAAGGAGCTTTGTTCAAACAGCCCTGTGGGTACCAACTAGTTATCTCCCTTCCCCAGCTGTGTCTTCCACCACTGTACATTTAGTCTGTCTGCCAAGCACAACACACACACACACACGCTTACGTGGTGGTGGGGAGGGGGGCATCGCTGACCACCCTCGGACACAGGAGGAGGGGGGGGGGGGGGGGTAGCTGCGGGCGGTGGACTTTCAAATAGGCGGCGTGCAAATCTTCTTTGCAGCTGCAGCGGTGGCTCTTCTGCTGCAAATGTATGTGTTAAGCCGACTTGAAAAGGGCAGCAGCCATAGATATGAAGAGACGTGGCAGAGTCACATCTTACGTCTCTACAGTGGCATCCCCCCTTCCCCCCACCATAACCCTGTTCCATCTCTCTCTCTCTCTCTCTCTCTCTCTCTCTCTCTCTCTCTCTCTCACACACACACTCCTAGCCCTGCTAGGAGTGCGTGTGTGTGCTTTTAAACTAGCCATCCATGGCATGGTTTTAAATTTCATGTCTAGCAGCTCTACTGAGAGTTGTATGTAACCTTTGTTGTCATATTCACAATGGATGCAGGAAATAATTATTGTGCGTTCAAATTCATAAACTAATCTAAACGCATGCCTAAAGCCTTTCGGCAAGTTGCCAGAATCTTTGTTGTAATCCTGGTGTAATTTTAAAACTTTTACTTGTTACCAACGATCACAAAGATCAAAAGTATTTCAGTAGTTTAACTCAATAACTGTATGCTTTTTGTTAATGTGATGAATAGGTATATAATAAGTATGTTATTATGTATGTTATGTAAGTATGTATGTAAGTATATTAACTTTTAGAGGACAGCAAGTACTCTTTGATACATTCACTTGAACAGTATTGAGGACTTTTAGCAAAATAAAACTCCCATTTTGTGTTAGTCTTTTGAACTACTTAACTCTTTGAGTGCCAAAAACGAAATTTTTCATTTTTGGTTCCCATGCGTGGAGTGCCATAAACAAAATTTTTCGTTTTTAGCTTTTTTTTATTACGAAAATAGACACTCTAACACACCTTGTATGGGAATTTGGGAACTCTATGATGAACAGAACTGAAATAGATGACGATCGAAAACTCATGAAAACTCATGAAAACTC
>JAOPJH010000002.1:2998117-3018358 GCA_027122575.1 Merluccius polylepis | reverse complement strand
GTGTGTGTGTGTGTGTGTGTGTGTGTGTGTGTGTGTGTGTGTGTGTGTGTGTGTGTGTGTGTGTGTGTGTATGTACAGGTGTGTGTGTGCATGTGTGTGCGTGTATTAAGCTGCATGTCTGCTTGTGTGTATTTGGGTCAATCCCAAGTCACAAGGCTAGACCAGATGACTTGCGATAGGGGGGTTGAAGGACAGACACACATCGGCTCAGCTATCCCTAGCCCTAGATCCCACACCACCACGGCCATGTGTTACGTCACATACAGTACCTTCAGTTTGTGAGGCTCTGGGTAGAAGTCGCAGGTCCTGAGCATGGAGGACTTCTTACACTGCGTGTTGCTCAGCTCCACGGTGATGCTGTAGCGAATACCCTTGACCAGCTGCAGCACAGACACAGACACAGACACAGACACACACACACACACACGCGAGAATTAGGTAATTTCTGTTGTGTAACAAATATTTATTTACCTAATTCAAAATGTGTGAAATAAGTGGCCCTAAATATGCTTTATGGTCACATGGGTTTTCATTCTCATTTCATGTTGTTTTTGCCGCATAAAAAAACTGTCCACGAGCAGATAGACATGGACGATGACATGTTGTAACAATAACACAATAACAGCGACATGTTACAAACGCACGTAGTCGTCACAAAGCTTCAATCCGTGTTACCTGTTTGGTGGCGGATATTATCTTGCTGACTTTGCGGAGGTGCATTGTGTTGGTGCCGCGGTTGTACCGCTCCTCGGCGAACAGCACGGCCTTCATCAGACCCGGATCCGAGTCCGCCAGCTGGACCGGAGACCCGGGAGGCCCAACCAGAGGCCGGTCCAGGTCCTCGCCCAGGCTCCGCACCGAGCCGGCCACCACCACCAGGACCAAACAGGGGATTATGCAGTATTTGGACGCCATGTTGCGCCCTGCCCAGAAAAACAAAGGATGGATCCGAGTGGACCGACTGGTGCAGCGCCGCGGTGTTTACAAGACGCAGTTTTGTAAACAGACCGGCTGGGATGGCGGTGGGAGGAGCTGGTCGCCATGTGGGAGGGGCTCTCCAACAGGGCTGCATACAGTCATGTGTTTCCAACAGCTATGCATCTTTATTATTAGAATATGTATAAATTACAACCGCTTAACACAAATATTATTACCTGTTGCATCGCTGTTATTTCATATGAATAGGCCTGCTCGTTTTCTACAATCAAGACTGTTGATGTGTTGTTAAAGTTTCATCATGAGCAACAGCAGCGCCCCCTGTTGAATTGTTTGAGCCACGCCATGGCAACTGAACGCTGGGATGTATGGTGTGATTTGATGTACCAGCTAAACGTATTAGTATGAAGACGGGGCCACAGTTAAGTGTATGCCGTCAATACTCAAATTGGACAAATGGACAATTCAAACCAGATTATGAGATTGTATATTTGTTATGCTAAATACAACCACGCGAGGGCAACGTCGTCCTCATTCTCTGTTTGTCGGGGACCTTTACTGTGAAAAGCCGCCGCCGTCTACCGGATGTATTCAGCAGAACGTCCCGCAAATTCGCGTCCCGTAAACAAATGGCAACGATTCAACGAGCTAGTTTGTTGATCGCCGTCTCCCGTCGGCTTTCAATATAATGACAAAGCAGTTTGCGTTGAAGTAATGACTAATTTATTCCCCAGTAGTGATTTCCTGTTTTTGACGTGGTAGTTGTCTGGCGACGAGGTTACACCGAGGAGACAGACATGGAGACTCGGGGAATTGAAGACATGTTTGACTTTCGTCGGTAAGTCAGCTAACGTCAGTAAGCTAACCTAGCTCACCCCAAAAAAGTATTTTATTGGGCTGTCCCCCTTGAACATCACATATAGGTTATACAGCTGTAGCTTTTTGCAAGTGTAATAATGGTCCGTTAAGAATTCGCCGAAGGTACACTGAGATAGCTATCATTGCTATGCTAAAGCAAAGTTAACGAGCTAACAGTTAACTAGCTATCTGTGCTGACGTCAACACAACTGTCAGAAATTGGCTACCAACTGTCCTAATAACGTCGTCCATTGGCTCTGTGTTGGAGTCTAGACAATCATCGTATAGATGAGCACGTATTAATAAACACATTTGATAATAAACAAATCTCCCCTAACTAAAGTTGGTAAAATCAGGTCACATCTTATGTCTGTCGTGCGCCGCTCTGAAACTCAGTGTCTTAAATCATTGCATCTAATGTTCACAACAGTTAAGGAGTGGGAACCATATTTTTACTTTGTACTGAAGTGTCTGAATGCTTGATGTGTTTTCTACACTCCTGGGAGATGGTTCATCTTGTTCAATATGCCATTATTGTAGATTGGGTTTGAAGTCCTCTAATGGGCGCGAATATGACACACTTAGGTAACATTTGGCGAAATAGAACAGTCCTATTTAATCCATATGGCTTTTTAAACACGTGAATGAAGTACATGTGATTGAGCTGCAAACACGTAATGCATGATGTCCCTCCTCATCAATTGGATGTTCAATGATGCCATCTTGTGTTTGATGCAGGTTTCCAAAAGATGGACTCCTTCTCCTTCTGGTACTCATTTATGCTCCAGTTGGTGTATGTTTGATGTTACTGCGAATGTTCATCGGTGTCCATGTGTTCCTGGTTAGCTGTGCTCTTCCTGAAAGCTTTCTTAGAAGGTACGTATTAAAATATTGCCTGACTCCAGATGCCATAATAATAGTAATAATTAAAAATATGTAATTTATTTATTCAGTTAATTCAAGTTATCTGTGCAAGTATGTTGTCTCTCTTTAGGTAACTTCAATTCTAGAACTATTGATGATTATTTAATGCAATTGCACTGATGTCCCAGGGAGCATAATCACACATCATTCTTTGATTATATATGCCATTTGTTGGACGCTTTTATCCAAAGCGTCTTACAATCCGTGAGTGCATACATTTTTAGCATTTTTAGCATTAAAGCTAAAAACGGGACAGATGCCTATATTGTAGGGGTGGGCAATATATCCATATTGTGATACAATACTAGATATCGTCTTAGACTTTGGATATTGTAATATCGTGATGTGGCATAAGTGTTGTCTTTTCCTGTTTTTAAAGGCTGCATTACAGTAAAGTGATGAGAAAATACCTTTCAAGTATTTAATTCACAAAAATATATAGTATACAAAAATAGCTTTACCATGTGGTTATTTTATACAGACTATTTGTTGAATTACCAGAGAACATGCTATATCGTGATATATATCGTTATCGACATATTAAATTAGCTATATCTGGATAGAAGATTTTGTCCGTTTCGCTCAGCCCTACTATATTGCATTGCTCACTTGTTGCCGTCTATCCGACAGATTTATTGTGAGGATCATGTGTTCGGTGCTGGGAATGCACGTGAGACAGAACAACCCTCGCTCCAGAGACAAAAACACCAAGTTGTACATATGCAACCACGTGACAGAGTTCGATCACAACATCATCAACCTGCTCACCCCGTGTAGCACCGTGAGTATCTGTCTCGGTATTATTGACCAGAGTACTGCTGGGGCATTAGGCTGCATTCAGACCAAGTCAGGCGTTGTGGCAAAAAACGCCAGTCCTCCCGTTCAGTTGAATGGTGGTATTGCATTTCGGCTGCGGCGGTGGGGACCGCAGGGGGTGGTGGGGAAAAAACTGCAGGGCCCTGCGGCGAAAAGTCAAAACAGACTCAAATTTTGGAGAAACGCAACCTGACGCCACGCTGCGGTGGCCAATCACGTAAGCCCGCGATCAGACCAGAAGAGGCCGAGTCGCCCACGGGAAGAAGAACCTTGTTTACCATGTAGCCTTCTGCTGTTTACTGAGCGAAGATGGAAGAGAGACGATTGCTGCAATGATGTCCATTCCAGAGCTTTACAACCTTGCCACGCGAGAGTACAAAGGTGTGAAGCGCCGCACAGTCGCTTGGCGTTGTCGCTCACAACATGTTCACAATATGTTCACAACATGACATCACACAAATGGGCCATGTAGTGACACTCGCACACCGCCGCACAACCCTGCGTTAATTGCCGCAGTGCCTGATTTGGTCTGAATGCGCCCTTATGCTCTGTCCCAGTAGTGTCCCTACTCCCTACCACTCCATGCGTATAGAAGGTGTCTTCAGATGGTTATGCTGGAGACAACCTCAATGTGGGTTGCGGTTTCTTTGTAAACACACAATTCCTGTCGCATAGTATATCCTTAGGCTTACTAGATGACTATTAAATCAATCGCCAGTTAAGAACTTGTGTTCTACAAGTTGATTCTTAACTGGCGATTGATTTAATAGCCATTTATTAACTGTAAGCAGAAACAACCAATGTACAACTGGGGAACCTACATTTTTGTCTTTCTCTACATGGGATACTCGCTGTACAGTTGAACAAAGATTGGGAAAAATGGCTTAAATGGTGTGTATGTTTTCCTTCTCTGTCATCCATACGTCCATAGCCCCAGACAGGAGGTTCTACAGGCTTCGTGTGTTGGGCCAGGGGATTCATGGAGATGCACTTGGCATTGGGGCAGGCGGCCCTCACAGAGCCTCTCCAGAGGTACTGCTCCACCGACGGCACCCAAGCCCTGCTTCTGTTCCCTGAAGAGGACACCACCAACGGCCGCGCTGGCCTCCTCAAGTTCAGGTCAGTGCCTGCCCGTGCCCAACTTTGCATACTGGTTATTTATGCTTAATATTGTAATTTCAATCAATTAATTTATTCGTTCCAATGATGTTTCTTGTTTCCATGTGTGCAAAACTCCTTAAGTAAATCCCAATCAATAATGAATTAAAAGTATATGCTACCGTTGATTAACAGCTACATGGGCTAGAGTTTTCAAACTGAATGACATTTGTGAGCTTTTTTGCAGAAATAAAAAATAAGGATGTGATTGAAGAGGGTATTTATAATATATATCTTCTGTCGCAGCAGCAGGTCTTTTAATGTCTTTCTAATCATTGTCACCATGAGCTATTGCCGACTTGATTACAAGCCTTCGCCACATCACAGGAGGCAAAATGTACAAATATTTGGCATCACCCATGTCGATTGCCATATCAAGTTTGTTAATTAAACCGTTAATATATCTCTTAATGTTCTATATGTAACGTTTTGTTGCTAGAATGCCAATGAAAATGATATGAGAAGCCTTGGCTAAATCATTATAAAATAATTTAAAATTATGTATTATATTATTATAAAATGTTTCATGATCTGTATTGGATAAGCTGATCACACATTTAAAAAAAAATCGGTATCGGCCTAAAATATCCTGATCAGTGCATCCCTACTTCTTTCTGTCCTGCAGCTCTTGGCCTTTCTCATTGACTGATCCTATTCAGCCCGTAGCCTTGCGGGTGACCAGACCACTGCTTGCTCTGGTAATGTTATTTAACAGCATGACTCTGATCATGATGTTTAACACCATGAATGTTGTGTTATCAGGGCCGAGTCACTGCCTTGAGAAGATGCCATCATACCCATACAAGACACTTTACTATATTCTAATTGTGTATAAATAAAGTTGAAAATATAATTAGTTTTAAATTGGATGCTTTACTTCAAAGCCCTTATAGTATAATATGATTGTTTTTATTATTATTAAGCATTAACACTACAATCTTCTTCATAGCCTTTAAGTGTTTTCCTTAACTCTACAGAGCACGCCAGATTCCAGTTGGCTGTTGGAACTCTTGTGGACATTTTTTGTCCCATGTACAGTGTATCATGTAAGGTACTAAATAATTCCTCCATTATTTCTACCGGCAACGGCTTCTATCTCCATACGTTACACGTCACTATACCTTGCAGGCATACAAAGGCTCAATAGAACAAGGTACAGTGGCAATCTGCAAAGGCCTATTTATACTATACTACTTATACTGCTTGATGTAATGCCATAATGATCTCAAGCCTTTCCTTTAAGATCTTTTTTTGGCTTGTATAATCTGATGGTGAGCATTTTCAGGTAATGTCACTGTCAAACGTACATAAAACAGAAGTATGTTTATCTATGTTGTTAGCCACTATTGCTTGTGGTGTCTTTAATAGCCACACCCTATACTTTAGTAAGGAATTATATATGTTTCAAATCACTTCCCTTAACTAACAAAAGTCTACATCAAGTCATTTTAGTAAATAATTATTCATCCCATTTCATACAGTTAAAATGTGTTCTCTTTCATGGTGTCTTCTAGTTGGCTGCCACCCGTGTCAAGACAAGATGAGGAATCTGTGCAAGAGTTTGCCAATAAAATTCAGGAGGTAAAATATTGGGTTATGATTGGGGCAATATGCTGTACCAGTTTAGGGAATTGGCAGTCCATTAGTTGAATTGTATACTTTCGTCACCATTTTTACAGAGCCCAATATTGAATACAAGCTGCAAATATTATTTTTAGACATTGGGTTTAGGGAAGGGAAATTTGGACTGCCCATTAGTTTGTGTTCTTCTCATACGTATAGAAAAGTGTTCTAATGGTGCAGCTGAATCGATTCCATTAAGGCTCAAAGACTGCTGTGTCGTACAGCCAGCTAAAAGCTAGTGATCAATAGAACTCTGTCTCCAAAGTTGTTATCATCATACCTGAATATGATGACAAAAACATTTTTTAGGGGGAAGGTTCATTTTAATCGAACCCATGAAGCTTCACTTGTGGTTTGTTTGTTCTTTTCCAGCTTCTTGCCAGTGAACTCGGCGTAGTCTCCACACAAGTGACTAAGGCTGACAAGGCTGAACACATCAAGAGGAACCGGCATAGAGCACCACAAACCTCTACAGGTAATGTGGCCCACAAGCCAACACAGAAGGCTATATGAGAGGATGGGGTGTTGACGCTATCCGTTTAAATCCAGGTGTTGGACCAGGCTCCATTGCCCGGGGTTTCATGGCGCAGAGCTTGGGGACGGAGGAACCTAGGATCATTAGAATGGCCCAGCAAGTGAAGGATGTTCTGCCCCATGTCCCACTCAACATCATTGCTAGAGACCTAGGTATGTACTACCAATACAGCCAACAACCAGCATTGTCGTGACCAATATGAAGTTGGACAATGCTAATGAATTAAATATTGCTCAGTTAAAGCTCTAGCAACTGAATACTACCTTCCGTTTGCAGTGAAAACCAACTGTGTGGACACTACCATCACCAATCTACTGGAACTGTCTGAGGACTCTGCAATGGAAGCTAGCGCATCGGGAGCATCCTCGTTTGGCTCGTCAAGGAACTCCTCCTCCTTTTCATATGAGCCCATTCCCACGGCCAAGGTCTAACCCCAACTTTCACTTTTTTCACTATTTTCTTTCATGTGGAGAACTACACCATAAACTCTGGGATCAGTTGTTACCAGGGCATCGTATATGGGAGAACATCAAAGTAATTAATCCTAGCTATGGATGATAGACATAGATATATATGAACTATGTCCTCGCACATTTTAATTGATGTTACCAATTTACCTTGCTACAATGAAGTAACCATCTACCTTTATGTTGTCAAGTGACTGAACTAGCCTTTCTCCTTTGTTCCATAGCCTGTTGCCAAATCCTTTGGGAAATCACCGACTGACAGACATATGTCACTTCAAGAGCGGAAAGACGCTCTGTATAACTACGCAAGAAGGTGAGTTAATTCTCAGAAATATGATACCGGTAGTTGTTCAGGTGATGCAAGCATACCATCATTTGTTATGAGGCTTATTGGAAATAAATTATGATTATTTTGTACACTTTTCTAATCTAGAAAGACCATGCTTTAAAGGCCCTGTGAAACGGAAGTCAGAGTGCTATTTGGTTCCGCATATTTAGATATTTCCGGTAAAAACACAAAGCTAGGGAGGGATTTGTCTCGGACATAATATACAATATATAATATACAAGCTTATATAGGCATTGTCATACAGGTCATTTTGCTATTTCCAACTTTTAAAATTGAACATTATTGAAGTTGGCAGTTAATGCCACCCAACATGTTTATTCTGCTTACCCAAGTGTGATTTGGGGACGTTTGTCCTTGTTTACAACATTATGTATGGCAATCTACAGTTTTTTTTTCAGTAGATTAGATTACATTCAACTTTATTGTCATTGCTCAGAGTACAAGTACAGAGACAACGAAATGCAGTTTAGCATCTAACCAGATGTGCAAAAAAAAGCAGTGAAGTTCAGAGGAAGTACATATGTAAAGTGGAATATATAAATAGATATATACAGTATGAACAGTATTGACAGTGGCCAGTAGCGCTGAATGTGCCGCCAGATTGACAGTAGCTAGCAGCTCAACATGGAAAGCCATGACAACAGCTTGCTGTCTGCTGTGGAGGACTGCTCACCACCACCCCCACGCCTGTGGATTTTGCCGACATATACTTGGATGAATCGGACAGGGATCAAAATGAGGAAGAAGACCTCATGATGAAGTCGGTGGGAGTAAGGCCATATATGTTTGAGCCGACTGGCAGTGCTGCCGGTGAAGGAGGGACGCAGGCTCAACCCTGCGATGGAGCTGAAGCATTTTCATTGGACGCAAAATTAGTAAACGCCCCGTGCAGGAGGCAGGAAGGGAAAATATGGATTTTTATTTAAAAATACTCGCACAACATTTTAATGAAATGAATACACAAAAATACTCGACACAGGGACACAAGATTCACACTGGTAAAATGTAGTTTTCATTTCATGGGGCCTGTGAATATAGATGAACTGTTAAGGTCTTTCAAATGTGTTTTCATCAACTCTTTTTTTTTTCTCTTCTAGACGATACATTGAAAAACATGGACTGGACAGGGAAGACGGTCATTGAACTTTTTTTTTTTGGTCAAGCCAATTCTGAAAGCCCATCTGAAAGAACTGTCACCCTACGTAGCTGTGTTCTTCAAATGGCAAACTCATATGTCAACAGATTTTGTGGAAGACAGATTTTGTTTGTCATAACTTTTATGGAATGGGTATTAGGAACATGTATATGTCAATTGAATGGTGATTTGCATGTCTTTAATTCTTCATTCTGGACATCATTTTGATAACAATTTGTATTACAATCCACTGACTGTGAATCATCTATTTATTTTTATAATGTTCAGAATTGTCAATGACAATAAAATGCAGCTTGACCTTGCTTTTAAAAAGTTATTTAAATTGGAGTGCAGGATTTTATTCATGATCGATAATACATTTGGATTTTTTGTAGTTTTGATTTGAGTTTCCACAGTGATAACAAAGCGTACATGTCATGTTATGTTTTTCGTTGTGTATTCAATAGTCAAAATAGGCTGGCGATGGTAAATTAAGTTTATAATCCGCACCAGCGCTAACGATGGGACAATAGCGCGGTGGGTTTGGTTGAATACGTCACTATCTAGTCTCCCACACCCCTGTAGGAAATTGTCTGTTTATATTTTATAGTGCCTTATTTTGAAAAACAATTACTTATTCATTACTGCTTTTTAAAAAAACGTTGTCTAAATGTGCTTCATAATGAATAAAGAGGAGTAATATAGGAACGGGAAGTGACGTTGCGGAAGTGACGCTTTAATTCACTCACTGTACACACAAGTGACTTAACTAAGAAGTTAGCAATGTCTGTGCTGGAAGGGAGCTCAAATGAATCATTAGAGCTGAAAGAAGAGAAACAATTTGACGTGGAGCTCGAAGGACATTCTGATTTCGATTATGGACATGATCCGTTCCGATATTTATTTTACAGGTAAAGCTTCATTCATGTACAGTTTAAATGTTTGCATGGCTAGCTAGCTACAGCTAGCAGTTGGTGACGGCAGTAGCACTAGTACACATCAAATCACAGCAATAAAGAAAACAAAGTCAGTCAAATACAACACACACCAAAACCAAACTACTCTACAAGATATGTGAATCCGTGAGTGGCATTGCGTTGTGGACAGTTGTCACAACTTTAAAAGAAACATGATTAAAGGGGACTAAGTAATTGTTCACAGTTGACACTAAAAAACGGTACTCACTATAATCAATATATTAATATAAAAAATATATATACATTTTTTTATTTTTTTATTTTTAAATCGAAATAATAATCTGCTTGTTTTTCACCCCTACCATTCGTATTTGTATTGTCTATGTTTTAGGGATAGGAAAGAGTGGGCGGATTTGGAGCCTGTTCCTCAAGATGATGGACCAAACCCCGTTGTGAAGATTGCCTACTCTGATAAGTGTAAATATCTAACCTAAACCTAAATTACTCATCATGGCACATAGACATACCCAATTAGAATTGTAAGTGTAATTCGTTTTTCTCATTGTATTTTAAATCACATTGAGGTTATTTTTAACCTCCAGATCAAACACTAATAATGAATAGTTGGATAACCCTGTTAATAAACTGAATTTGTTTAATTTCTCCTGCAGTTACTGATGTTTTTGACTATTTCCGTGCGCTACTTAAGAATGATGAGAAAAGTGAGCGGGCGTTCACCTTGACAGCTGAGGCCATTGAGCTGAATGCTGCAAATTACACAGTGTGGTAAGTATGCTGAAAAGAATATCCAAAGTTGTCGCTGTGAAATCAAAATCATGCTCAACAACCATTCATTTCTGGACATGGCCAGGCACTACCGGCGGGTGCTGCTGCAGGCCTTGAACAAGGACCTGAGACAGGAGATGAGGTACATTACAGCCATCATCGAGGAGCAGCCCAAGAACTACCAAGTGTGGTGAGCACTGTCCAAAGCCCTCTCTAGAGACCTGTCGTGTATTGAATAACTGTTGCATACCCTCTTATGTGTATAGACTTGAAGTGTGTGAGTGCAGGCAGAGTCAGAGAGGGAGCACAATATTTTTGATAAAGTACCTTGACATGAGTTGACATCATATTTGTTTTTAGCATGAACTATTAATGGCATAAGAGGTAAAGTTGACAAAATGTTAGTATGAATGTCCATATGACGACTAAGACTTGGTTTGAAAAAAGTTCTATATATATATTTTAAAGTTTTATATCACACACTAGATTGTCCTGTTCTTGAGAAACTGAGATAATCAACACCAAGCATCAACATAAGTGGTCTCTTTTCAGGCATCATAGACGCATGGTGGTCGAGTGGCTCAGTGACCCCTCGGAGGAGCTGGAGTTCATCGCAGACATTCTCAGTCAAGATGCAAAGAACTACCACGCCTGGCAGCACAGACAGTGGGTCATCCAGGTAGGCTTGCATGCCAATGTTGTTTCTAATTTACCTTTCGCAAAAGCCCAGCCAACCTTAGTTACTATTGCTTCGCCCGTCAAGCTGCGCTTTTTTGTAAGCTGGAACTACTGTAAACAGCCAAGCATGGAGGGGAAAAGTGGCATATTACCGGTCACGGTCAGTTATTCTTTTTGGAATTTTACTGCCGCAATATCCTCTAGATGGAGGCAAAAGGCATTGCAATATGCAATGCCTGGATTGTGTAGATCTGCAATAAAAAAAAAATTGGGGGTGGGGGTCTATTTCTCAAAGTCTGCTCAAGATTTCATCAGTGGGATACAGTATCAGAACTATAGGTGCAGTGTGCACAACTTTGATTGTATCCTTATGTTTGATATTGACAGTTGAATGTAGGGTAAAGAAGTTGTCAAAAAAAGCTTTTCTCAAAGATCACTCATAGTAAATACAGCTTTTTGAAAGATTATAGAACACTTGAAAGTAATGCTCATGAATAAACTTTGGTGTGATTGTAAAAGGGTAGAGTAGCTGTAGTGAAGTAGTTTAAGTTGAGGGATACGGTTTGTCCTGTTTAAGGATAGTTTAAGGTACAATATAATGTTCAGTAGGCAATAGAATATTCAGTTAGGGTGTTTTTGAGTATTTACAAAGTCTGAAGTAGCAATAGGAGGTAGTCTGTGCATTTGGTGTTAGAAAAACAGTTTGAATCAATTTAGACTGCATAGCTTTCCATTACCCTAACATGTGCAACAAATGTGACGTTTTAGTGTAACCATGCGTCTTCCAGACAACGGATACACGTCTGAGAGCCACTTTCCCAGAGTACTCCAACTGAAATGATCTCAGATGCTCCTTATACCATGCACTAAGAGTCACAATGAAGCTCACATTGGTTTCCAAGATCATAATCTGAATGATCTCCACAAAGTCAGGTAGTCCTCCAATAAAGCCATAAGGCAAGATAATCCCAACTGTGTACCTTGTTCCACAATAGGATACAGAATTGGTTAGCTGTGCAGTTTGATTTGGAGAGATCTTTTTTAAGGCACTTCCAAAGGCATTGAGGATACATTAGTGACACAAAGTAAGCTTCTCAGCCCTTGATTGCTAGTTGTAGGCCATCATCAGCTGATGCTTTGTGGAAAGGGCCAGCAAAACATTTTTGAAATTGCCAGTAAACCTCACCACTCGCTTAAAAAAAAGCTATGTTTAGCCTTAAAGCGCATGGTCCATAGTGATGTTTAGGAGTTGATCACTTTTCAGGGAAAACGTCCAACAAATAATGACGATGATCAGAAATCTTTCAGCAACAATTTAATCCGAGTGGACAGGGGAGACAAGTTCAGTGATATCTTTTAAAGTCACGAGAACCTGCCACGCTGGCTCATTTGACGGTATCTTTGACTCTATAATGAGCAGCAATAACTTTATTAGGGCCCAATTCTCGTGTGCATTTCCCCCTATACTACCACAAGAACCAAAATTGATTGAGATAGACTGATGGCTGTCTGTTTTATCAGTCCACTTGTATGGAAACTGTTTGATTGAATTGTTGATTTCAGTCAATGTCAAGTACTTTTTTTATTTTTTTTATTTTTTTTGCTACTTCACATTTATTTCAATATGCAATCATACAAAGTACAAATATACAGCAATCACATAGCACTTGTTTGCTCCGCATTGACCTTCAAAATAAAATCATAGTACATATACAGCAGGTACCCAATTAGTCTAATTCAAGTCCATATTCAGTCACCCATGTTTCAACATATTTTTACCACATCACATGCTCGTCGGGGAGAGACTTCCTCTCTGTTATGGAGAGTTTGTGTCCTCAATCAGTCTCTGTAGCTGTAGTATTATAGGTTCCCATTTAGCAATGAAAGCATCAGTCTTGAGTTGGAGTTTGGCTGTAATACTCTCCATCAAATATACATTTTTTACTCTTACCCTCCATTGTTGTACACTTGGTGGATTAACATTCCTCCACAACACAGTTATCATCTTTTTTGCAATCAACAGCAACACCCAGATTAAATAAGCCTGATTTTTGTTTGTTGTATTTCCTGGGGTCTTTCCCAGTATAAAAATGTCTGGCTCTAGTGGCAGGTCTACCCCCATAATTAGTTTGATCTCAGCCTGAATATCTCTCCAGTACTGATCAAGTTTGGGGCAATCCCAGAAAATGTGAGTATGATCTCCAATCTTCCCGCATTCTCTCCAACATAGATCTGAGGTGTTACTGTATCTCGCTAACATACGTGGGGTCTTAAAAAATCTTATTTTAGTTTTCCACTCAAATTCCCTCCAGGTAGGGCTGCTGGTTAATTTATGACCCTTAAGGAGCGAGTTTTCCCACATCTCATCTGTGATACAAATATTCATTTCTAATTCCCATTTCTGTTTCGTATCCCAAGTGTTTCCAACTACATTTTCTTGAAGCCGTCTGTAAAAGTGGGATATCAGGTTCTTTTTAATTGTTCCATTCATTGTTAACATGAAAATCCTTTCCAAATTGGACGGTGGTTTACGTATCAGCTCCCAATCAGCATGTGTCTGCAGATAATGTCGCACTTGAAGAAATCTAAAAAAATCCATCCCTGACAGACAGAATTCCTTCCGTAAATTTTCATAAGATTTCAAAGTTTCCCCAACAAAAAGTTGATCCACTGTGATTAACCCTTTCTCTGCCCACATTCGAAAGCCTTTATCTATCCTTCCGGGTGGGAACTCAGGCATAACTGCTATTTTTAATGCCCTTGACAAAGAGTTCAGGATGCTAAATTGTTTTCTAATGACTATCCAAGTTTTCACTGTGAATTTTATCCATTCATTGTCTATTTTTAATTTCTTCAAACTAGCTGGGCTCATGAACGGTAGCGCTCCAAGGGATACACTTGGGCAGGAGTTCTGTTCTATGTCCACCCAACCCGTTTCTATATCATTTGTTATCCATGCTGTCAGGGTCCTCAACTGTGCTGCCCAGTAGTAGTATTTAATGTTAGGTAGGTTCAGGCCCCCTTTTTGTTTTGGTAATAGCAAAGTTTTGAGTCTGACTCTGGCTTTTCTGTTTTGCCAAACAAATCTTGATATCAATTTATCTAGATTGCCAAATGCTGCCATGGGGACTTTCACCGGCAAAGAGTTAAATAGAAAAAGCAATCTTGGCAGGATATTCATTCGCACCGTTTCAATTCTCCCGACTAGTGATAAGGGGAGAATTTCCCACTTAAGGACATCTGCCTTTATCTCTCTTATTAGTTTTCCATAGTTGGCCTCATACATTTTTGAGGTGGAGGGAGTGATCACAACGCCTAAGTATCTAAACCCCTCCCTTGACCAATGAAATTTGACCGTCTTATCTAATTGTGTTGGCCAAGTACCTGAAAGCATCATTGCTTCTGATTTTGAGTCATTTACTTTGTAGCCTGATATTAGTCCGTATTCGCCCAGAACCTGAATCAGACGCGGAACTGAGGAGACAGGGTGGCTCAAATACAGCATGACATCATCGGCAAATAGCGAGATTTTATGTTCCACACCTCTACCGTCCTTTACACCCGTTATACACTTATCCTGCCTTATTGTTTCAGCCAGTGGCTCTAAACAAATATCAAAGAGCAAGGGGCTAAGACTGTCGCCCTGCCTAACTCCCCTCTTGATCTTGAAAAACTGAGAACAACATCCATTCACCCTCACTCTTGATTTTGGATCCAAATATAACACTTTGACCCAGTCGATGAACTTTGTGTGAAATCCCATTTTCTCTAATGTATGGTTGAGATAAACCCAATCCACCCTGTCAAAGGCTTTTTGCGCATCTAGACTGAGTAACATAGATGATTGTTGTTTTGTTTTAGCATGTGACATGATATTAAGGACGCGTCTGATGTTATTGGATCCCTGTCTACCTAGTATGAACCCCGTCTGATCCAGGTGTATCAGTTTTGTTATAACTTTTTGGATTCTTTTTGTTAGAATAGCACTAAGTATCTTTTGATCGTTACACAGAAGACTTATCGGCCTATATCCTTCACATTTAGTAGGGTCCTTCCCTTCTTTATGAATGACAGAGATGATGGCTTCTGCCCACGACTTAGGGGGGTCTCCTTCCAATAGGGCATAGTTAAATACCTTCGCAAGAGTCGGGGTCAGCTCTTCCTTAAAACATTTATAAAATTCTCCCGGAATCCCATCAGTCCCTGGGGACTTATTGTTCTTCAATTTTAGAATAACTTCCTTTATTTCCTGCTCTGTTATATTTGATGTAGTGTGGTCGACTCAGAGTCTCAATAAACTGTTTACTTAACTTTATTCCAATACCGGAGGCAGGCAGGAGGACATGTTTTCAGGACGGTACGGGAACATGTATATCACATAACATGCCAGGTACGGCAACACACTCTAGTCAAAACAGTGCAACTGTCTACATCCCCCTTCTTTAGCTTTGGTCCTCAAAGTAACATTACTGAACAACCTGCTATGAAATAACAATTCCACCGGTAAAGCTAATACTGGAAATTGAAATGACTTGAAATTAAAGTATGTTGTTATTACAAAGTTTTACCCTGCAACAATACTTATAACTCAATGAACAAACGAAATGATTCACAGCTTCTCATGTTCAATGGGTGAATAAACAAAACAGTAAAAGTTTACACTTTCTTTCATATACTCAGGTTCACATTAGTTTTGATTCATGTTCAGTTTAGTTTAGGTACTTTGCATTTGGCTTAGAAACTCTACCAGATCTGGTGAGATACATGGAAGTAGTAGGCTGAACTAGGTTTTTGTTCTGTACCACTACACACTTCTCTAACACTTTACTGGGAGTCTTTTCAGCATGTGTTTGTTTTTGGCATTGTCCTGATGGTGTTAGTTCAGTGTTATCAGGTTTTTCAGTCATTTGTGTTTCGTCTCTCTGTAGTTCAGTTGTGTGTTGTGTCACATCTGGTCCACTTTCATGTATGATAGGTCTTGGAGGCTGTGGCTCCAACACTGGTAGAATGTGACGTCGATTGCGTCTGTATTCCTTTCCCTCAGACTCTACCATGTATGAGCGTGGCTCGTCACACTTCTTCCTCACAACTCCCATTTTGTCATGTCCTTTTTGTGTTTGGAGTCTCACCACTTGGTTTGGCGTTAGGGGAACAAGCAACTTGCTTGTCTTGTCATAGAAGCGTTTCTGAGCACTTCGCTTCTTTGTGAGCTGGGCTTTGACACTGGCAGTTGTTTTTGCTGCTGGTTTCAAAAGCTGTTTGCAGACGGGCAGCGTTGTCCGAGTCCGTCTGGACAGAAGTCTTTGTGCAGATGATCCCAGGATATTGTCTCTAGGCACATTCCGTATGTTTAGCAGGTTTAGATAGAAGTCTGTTCCATCTCTTTTCGTCGTTTCCAGCAGTTTCTTCGCACTCCTCACCGCTCTTTCACTGAGGCCGTTGGACTGCGGGTACTCAGGACTGCTTGTCACATGTAGGAAGTCCCAAGATTTTGCAAAGTCACAGAAGGTCTGGCTGGTGTACTGAGTGCCATTATCAGAGTACAGCTTCTGCGGTATGCCATGGACTGAGAAGTGGCGTTTGAGCTTGTTGATCACACATGAGGATGATAAACTGCTAAGTTGGTCAATCTCAAACCATCCCGAGTATGAGTCCACAAGCACGAGATAGTGATGATGGTTCCATTCAAATATGTCTGATGCAACAACAGACCAGGGCAAATCGGGAACCACGTGTGGCTTTAGTGGCTCTTTTTGTTGGTGTGGCTTCAGGCTATTACAGATGCTGCATGCCTTAATGGCAGTCTCAATATCATCATTGACTGACGGCCAGAACACACTTTCTCTTGCCCTCCTCTTTGTTGATTCCACACCTGAGTGTCCTTTGTGCAACACCTTCAGATATTCTGAGCGCAGTGATATGGGAATAACTGCTCTGCTGCCTTTCATGATGATGTTATCTTCGACAGCAAGTTCGTCACGGAAACCAAAGAATGGTTTCACTTCCACTGGCACACTGTAGACGCTTCTTGGCCAACCATTTTGAATGAAACGGGTGAGCATCTGGAGGGTGCTGTCTGCAGTTGTATGCTCACGGAGTTCTTCTAGCCGCTGTGGAGAAATCAGCTGAACGGCCATCACCTCAAATTCATGCTGCTCCTCGTTTTGTGGACTGACATCACGCCTTGGTGCTCGTGAGAGGGTATCAGCTAGATAGAGGTGCTTCCCTTTTTTGTAGACGAGAGTCAAGTTGAATCTCTGCAGACTCAACATCATGCGCTGCAGGCGTGCTGGGACTGTGTGAAAAGGCTTTTTGTGGATTGTAACCAAAGGCTGGTGATCAGTTTCAATCACAACTGGCTTGCCATAGACGTAATCATAAAACTTGTAGCAAGCGAAAACCACCGCCAGCAACTCCTTCTCTATCTGCGCGTATCTTGTCTCTGTTTCGGTCAGTGTGCGTGATGCATACGCCACAGGTCCACCATCTTGGAGGCAAGCAGCTCCTAAACCGTACTGGGATGCATCACAGGTGAGAATCACTGGTTTTTTCACGTCGTAGTAGTGAAGCACAGGTGGGCTGGTGACACATGTCTTGAGCTTGTCAAAAGCATCCTGTTGATGCTGTGTCCAGCTCCAAACCACATCCTTGTGCAGCAGCTGGCGAAGTGGTGCTGAAAGTTCGCTCAGGTTTGGGATGAATTTGCCCATGTAGTTAATCATCCCTAGAAAGCGCTGGAGAGCCGTTTTGTCCTCTGGAGGTGACATTTTACTGATTGCTGCGATTTTTGTTGGATCTGCTTTAAGTCCATTGTCTGTGAATATGTGTCCAACATAGCTCACCTCTTTGAGCCTGAACTTGCACTTTTTTGGGTTGAGCCTGAGCTTCACCTGTCTGGCTCGATCCAACACTTTTTTCAGATTTTCATCATGTTCCTTTGCTCCCTTGCCACCAACAATGATGTCATCCACGATTATGGCGCACGGGTATCCAGCAAAGATTTGTTCCATAGCTCTTTGGAAAACTTCAGAGGCAGTGCTAATGCCAAAGGGCATCCTCCGGAACTTAAATCTGCCGAAAGGAGTCGTGAATGTCGTGCGGGTGGATGAGGCGTCGTCTAGTTTGATCTGCCAGAAGGAGCTTTTTGCGTCGAGGACAGAGAAGATGGTTGCGCCTGACATCTGTGCTGCTACCTCTTCCACTGTGCGCATGGGATGATGAGGGCGCATTAGTGCTTTATTTAGGTCTCTCGGGTCTATGCAGATGCGGACGTCATTAGTCTCTTTTTTATGTGTGGCGACCATGTTTGAGACCCATTCTGTGGGCTCATCCACAGATTCAATCACTCCTTGAGCTTGCATCCTCTGAAGCTCTTTTTCCACCCTTTCTTTCATTGCCACAGGGAGGCGCCGTGGAGGGTTGACAACTGGTGTCACTTCTGGATTCACTTTCATTGAGTATGTGACAGGTAAGTCACCAACTTCATCTCTGAACAAATCTGCATATTCCTCGAACACTCTCTGTGACAGATTCTTACCCTGAACAGTGTCTATGTGATATACCTCCTTGCCGAAGGTGACCAGCTTCATCCTCAGGCTGTCCTTCAGGCCTAGAATGGAGTGCACACTTTCATTCACGACTTGAAACTGCGGGTCGTATGGCTGCTCATTTAGTCTGCAATGTAGAGTCACTGCACCGACGGGCATGATCATGGCTCCTCCAAAAGCAACGAGTTTGACTTGCTTGTGTGGCTTGTACAATTTCTCGTTTCGCTGTATGACTTTGTATGTGTCAAGAGAAATGACATTACATTTGGCACCTGTGTCCACTTTTAACTCAAGGGCTTTGTCATTTATTGTCACTGTGCAATGTCCTTCTGTTTTGTAGTTGTCATCCGTTTGCACAGAGTCGATGTTGCTATTTCCTTCATATAATAACAGGCCTTCAATGGTGAATGTGTCGTCACTGTCTGAATCAGTTTCGGCTAACAGCTGATTCACCTGTCTGCTTGACTTGCCTGGTTTTGCAGATCTGCATTGCTGTTTGAAGTGGTTGTTCTTCTTGCAGTTGTGACATTGCTGTCCAAACGCTGGGCATTGTTCACGTTTGGCTGGGTGTGTGCCCCCACAGTTCTTGCAGCTTGTAATATTTGATGAATATTCTGGCTTTGTGTATTTCATCTTTCCTCTGAATTTGCTGCTCCTCATCTGCACAGCATCCACACTGCTTGCAGTTGTCACGTGTTTTGGTGCAGAGAGGGCCTTACTGTGTTGTTCAGTGAGTTCATTTATTTGGCAGATGCGTACAGCCTTCGCTAGAGTAAGATCTGTCTCTTTGAGCAAGGCACGTCTGACGCTGTCACTGCTAATCCCACAAACTAGTCTGTCTCGGATGAGTTCATCTTGCAATGTACCAAAGTTGCAGGTTTTAGCTTGGTTTCTCAATGTACTCACGTATGCCTCAGTTGTTTCACCAGGTTTTTGGTATCTGGTGTTGAAGTTATGCCTCTCCATTATCACGTTGGTCACTGGGCTGCATATGTCTCTGAATTTCTTCTTAAGGCATTCGGGATCCTCCCTTGACTCCGCTGGTGTTATGACCACGTTGTCCACCGACAAAACCGCAGGTGAGTACGTGAACGACCGCTCCCTCTCTATAGCCTCGGTTCCCGCAAGATTGAGGAGTATGTAAGCTCTGGTTTTGGCAGGTTTGTCGCTGTGTGCGGCGGCGATGAATATCTCATATTCACGTTCAAACTTGCGCCAGTTCTCTGCCACGTTTCCATCAAAGACGAGAGCGTCTGGACGTCTGAATCCGTCTGCCATTTCCACGTGCAGGCGTCACTTTTTTATTTTATTTTTTTTCGCTTCTGCTCCGACGAGTTGTCCAAAATAGCGTGGTCACACCGGTATAATCCCACTTCTGACACCATGTAGTGTAGTCGACTCAGAGTCTCAATAAACTGTTTACTTAACTTTATTCCAATACCGGAGGCAGGCAGGAGGACATGTTTTCAGGACGGTACGGGAACATGTATATCACATAACATGCCAGGTACG
>JAOPJH010000002.1:2932831-2945818 GCA_027122575.1 Merluccius polylepis | reverse complement strand
CCCCCCCCCCCCCCCCCCCCCCCCCCCCCCCCCCCCCCCCCCCCCCCCCCCCCCCCCCCCCCCCCCCCCCCGTTTGTCATGATGCAAATTACAATAATATGTTGCTTAAATGAGGAACCTTGGTTTCAAAAGAGAAACCACACACACCCTTCTCCACCTCCATGAATTGCAGTGCAACAGAAACTCCATTATTTTCTCACGCACACCGATGTACACACACAGCTGTTGTGTGATAAAGGCGCTTACCTGTGGCTGTGATGGTGAGGCAGTGAAGCTGAACTTCTTGTCCGTCCTGTGAATAAAAGATAAACACAATCACAGCAGCCACACCAGACGGCTGTCAATCGCCATACCAAGATGTCCTGACAACAAAATGTTGACAATTAATGTGATCATATGGTTGAATATTGAGTATACATCAATTACCATATATCATGTATATATACATTTATATCCATTACCATTGTGACAACCACACTGGCCACATCTGGTCCCCTTTGTGTTCGTTTGTGTTATGATTTTGGTTTTCCATCCACACTACTTTTCCATTCAACCATGCACACTCCACACACGGTTGATACTGCAGACTCTCACATCTCATCCATTATTTCACCTTAAATAATTGGTAAACTGAAGTTAAGTCATGTGTGGCTAAGCCCTTTGTTGGCCAACCTATGAACCGGGTTCCATAAAAACATTTTTTTTATTTGTGTGTGTGTTTGTGTGTGCGTGTGTCCACTGTCCACTCACTGCAGGGTGAAGCTGTCCACACGGCTGACCCTGAGCTGGTAGTGTGTGCCCAGGTTGGACAGAGTGGACACGTCCACGAAGAAGTACTGCGTCTCCGAGGCGGCCCGGGCAGGAGGCTGGCACAACGTCCGGCCCACATGGATGTATGGGTACTTCCGCTGGTACCTGGTGAGAGGTGGGGGCGCCAAACATCACACGCGTGACCAGAGAAAAACATATGATGATGCAGTGAGTCACATGTGTTTCTCTACATTTCTTTGGAAAAGTTGGCGAGAGGAAAGGAGTTTGGCTTATTATTTTTCAACTTGTTTTATGCAAATGATATTGCCCTGTGTGTACAGCTCTACAAGAACGTTTTAATCAAATGAGCTGTGGTGAGGGTTGCTAAGCAACAGGAGCCAGTGAGCCCTACAATGGCCAAGTGCCAGGGGAGAAGATGCAGGTTTTTGTACTGGCATTTACCATTGTAGAAGTTGTCAGTGTAGATTTATACCAGCTATAGCCTAAAATGTACTTGCACATTAAAAAAACACTGAACTCATAGGTAAATGGGGTGAATTATAGGTGAATTAGGTGAATTATATAAAACAAGAGACAAGGGAAACGAGGAGGGAGACAATGACAGAGGCCAATGCTTCAATTACTCTGATTGAAATGACTATTAGATAATATTCTTGTGCCTTTATTGACCGCCCCACGTGAACACACCAGTATAATGATGAGTCATTACAAACGAGACATGTGAGACACAAGGTCCTAGCGCATGTATTTACAGTAAACTAGGCGGACTAGGCCCACTGCTGGAGGACAGAGAACAGAGAAATAATGAAGTGAAAGTCCAGGGTCCACACAAGCCATCGGAAGTGCACACCATTGCTTGTCAACTCCTGTGTTGCACAACTAGGAGAACCTCAGCCTCTGGGAACTATTGACCAACATCAGATAAATAGTTGACCTATAACCGCCTATTGTGAAATATCTTAATCATCTGACAATCTGAAGCGTACTATAGACAAAAAAAGCTAAACAGTGTCTTTGTGTCAGACACGGTAATAGACGTAAAGTCCCTGGTCACCCAAATCCAAATGTTGATGTTGTTATTAATCATCCATCAAAGTTTGATAAAGATTTTTTTTTTACTATGATTAAATGCTTAAAAATGGCAATACGTTCTCATCAGAGATTTCTCCAGGATTGACTGGGCATGGCAGTAATATGGTACGAGCAGTTTCATCACATGTCATAGTGGTTTTATTCAGCATTCGATATTGTCTATACTGACAGTATTTTAAAATATAATTTATTACAAATACTTACAAGCACACGCATGAAGCAGGTCCCTAACTGCATTGACAAAGTGGTTCTGAATGTGTCAGAACAACATTTTATTTCTACACCATTTGGCACCAGGTGTCGAGGGCAACACTAATCATGGTTCTTCCCCTTTTTACATTTTGTCTTGTGATTAAAATAGGAAAGTTTATGGCTGTTTTAACATTTAATCAGTAGGGCTGACTAATAGCGATTTAGTTTTCACTAGTCAGAAGGACATTTCGACATGTCAAAATGTAATTTCGACTAGCTAAAATGTTAATTTAAGATATCTGTAAAACAATTTTGACATGTTACAAATATATTTTCACATGTAGAAATTACATTTTGACTAGTCAGAACTAATTTACAGATATCTTTAATTTAATTATAGATATCAGTAATTCCTTAGTAAGAATAACGGTTGTAGATATCTACAATTGAATGTCCACATGTTGAAAAAGCATTGTATGAATTATAGATATCTGTAATTGAGCTTGAATAGAAGTCATTGGTATAAGTTCACTAGTTGTAATTAAGTTACAGATATCTACAATTAACATTTCCACTAGTAAGAAATTAATTGTTAATATCAAGAATTAACACTTTGACTAGTGAGAAATGAATTGTAGATATCTTGTGAAGGTATGGTTATATTTTATATCTATCATATGACCTGCCCTTTGCAACAAACTGATCTCACACTATCTATTCTACACATGTCATCAACAACGTACTCATTCTGATTATGAGGAGTTGCCTTTATGATTATATGCCTCTGCTTGTATCTCATGATCCTGTTATACTTTTAGCAGAAAGGCACCAAGATTAGTGTGACCCTAAATATGGTTCATATGATAGATATAAAATATAACCATACCTTCAGCTAGCAATCTTTTACTGCACCCACAAAGCAGTCATCGTTGTGGACATGCCCCTCTCAGTCTAGTTCTCCTGCATCTCTTGTTGCCACGGAAACTAATCCAGGTGGACCACAGGTGTCTTCAGGGCCCTTAACTGTCTCTATACTTTGAACAATGTTTTCCTGATGTTGTCTAACTCTAGGAGACATTTCTCCCTGACCACGTGCTTCAGCCCCTCTGCTCTGGTAGGACTGTGGTTAACTCTGATCTGATATATTTGCCTGAAATATATGATCCTTAAAATACCAGACATCTTTATTATTTATATGAAATACAAGACACAGACATTGCTTTTCTGTGGGGTGGGGTGTGCTAGAGATATACTAGATATATCAGGGCATATCAGGGAGAGTATTTTCAGCTTCTTAAAAATGCATAGTCAGGTGCAGTAGTCAGCACATGAGTTTGCTGTTGCCAAATTAAAGCATGGTTTAATGCAAGGTGTTGCCCTCAATTTACTAAGCAGTTTGAGGAGTTTTTGCCCTCATCTGCTTCAGACACATTTGCACATTCACTGTGCGTCATGGTGTCCCCGTATCTTTCTGATGTGTTGGATGTTGAAATTGCATTTCGTGACTTTCCTACGAGATGGGTTTCATGATCCCCTTACCTTAATCCTAGGCATGGTGACCGTGGGCGGCCTCGCCTTGGCCACGAAGCTGTGCGCCGACCCCCGCTCGACCAGGTGGCGCGTGTAGGGCATGTTGGCCCGGCCGGCCGCTCCGAACAGGAAGTCCTCCCGCAGCGCGTCCACCAGCATGATCACCACCCGCTGGAACAGCGGCTCGACGGGAAGACGAGATGCGTTGTGCGGACCACCTGCAAATCACATATAACGTTATTTATCTATTTATATATGGTATGGCTGTTTTTTTATGTTTCACAGACGGCAGGTGCAACGTGCGAGGACTAGGACTGTATTGATGGATGAAAGGTCGGGGGGGGGGCGCATCAAGAGGGGAGCCACGCACCTGTCAGCGGCTCAGCTGGCAGGTCTGACAGCTTGCTCCTGGATGAAAGGGACGACTTCACCGGCACAGGAAAAAAGCCCCGCAGAAAAAGTGCGATGCCCAAAACCTGCGCCGTCATAATAAACGAGGCAAAGACAGACGTGCGTATCTTCATTTCGACGTTTGACCGATAGTGAGTGAGGGAGTTTAAATTTAAAAAAAGAAAGTGGTTAGCTAGCAAGAGTCACTGAAATGGCTCGAGACTCTATACAAACCATTCATATTAATTCCCACATTCATATGAATAAACGGCATATCGGAAGTCAAACACTACGGCGCGCTACTATGTGAAATATGAGGTTCGTTGCTCATAATTAAAAACGCGCGAGCGCTGACATTTAAGCTTTAACTGTGTTATAAGCTGCTTCCGGATACAACTCAACTACGGGTAGCGATGAGACTCAAACAGAGCCGGTGCGCGGTGGGCTGCTGGACTGGCAGTAGGCTACAGGTTTGCTTACTTTTGTGTCACACCTGAATGAATAAAACATTATTTCTAAAAGGGACATTTAGGGTGAATTAAAGACAGCACTGGTCTAGGCCTATTTGGTTCTAGATGTGTTCTCCTTATGAGTGATAATAATATTGACAATTTCCTACTAATTAGATGAATGATTTAACACAACTGAAATAAATAATATGAAACCAAATCACAAACTAGCGTAACTAGCATGGATGACATTTTAACAATTTCACTCATGCATTGTTCGACAAATTGTTTCCAACTCTGTCTTCAACCTCAACTCTGACATGTCCCAGGAGAGTAAAAGGAACACACATCACCACAGATTGCAGCAGCAGTATTATAATTTATTGAGGGCGGGAGATGCTTTCCTTTGGTCTTCCATAATAAAGACCCTAAAGAGCGTTATATTATTGTTAAATTAATAGTGTAACGAAACATTCATCTATTTCTCCGTCCTCTTGAGGACGTTGATGAAGGCGTCTTTGGGAACGTCGATGTTGCCGATACGGCGCATCTTCTTCTTGCCCTCCGCCTGTCTCTTCAGCAGCTTCATCTTCCGCGTGATGTCCCCACCGTACTGCAAACCAACAGGAGACCGTTAGACGGTCCAGCCATGGAGTTTGTTGTACGTCTCTGGATTTAAAGGTTTCTAAAAGACTGCTTATTTGTTGTACTTACACATTTGGCGAGGACATTCTTTCTAAATGGCTTTATCCTGAAAA
Source organism: Merluccius polylepis (assembly GCA_027122575.1). Lineage (NCBI taxonomy): Eukaryota > Metazoa > Chordata > Actinopteri > Gadiformes > Merlucciidae > Merluccius > Merluccius polylepis. The sequence goes on along the minus strand of JAOPJH010000002.1, from coordinate 2,940,636 downwards.
GAAGACATAACACCAAACGTATGGATTTTGACAAAATTTCTATTATTTGAGAATTCATGCTTGCACTCTGAAAGGAAAATTGAGCATGATTAAAAAATACAAAAGAAATAGCATTTTGGTGTATTTTGTTTTCCAAAATATGTGATAATCCTGTATACAGTCAAATCTGGCTGTTTCCTAACGAGTACAAAAAAAAGTCTCCAGAACAGCATGTCCATCACTCTACTACATGCCCAAACCCTAGCTCCTCTAACTTACGTCTCTCTTGCAATGACCTTACTCCCGATGGCTGCTTGGACAGCGATCTCAAACATCTGCCTGGGTATGGAGTCTTTGAGACGCTCACACATGGCCTTTCCCACATTGTAGGCCCTCTGTCTATGAAATTTAGAACAAAATAAAATAACAAATCTTTACACATACAGTACATGTCAAATCGTCAAGTCATATCCTTTGAATTGAGAACTAGTTTAATATTTTCATTTCAATACTAGGTGACGGCTCAGGTGAATTTAATTAGGAGATTAACTAATTAACATGCTTCAAGCAAAGAGACCGACTTGTAAAACAAAGCAAGCCTTTCCTGCATGGAAAACAAACACTTGAATTTACTTGAACCAGGTTTTGCTTAAATGTAGTGGAAGACTACAGAGACGCCATTGGTATGTAGAGATTTGCCTTGTTTAAATTTATCTGTTTTGATTGTGTCTGTTTGAGTTGTAAACTAGGAAACTTCAACAATGGCATGTTTAGAATTATAGTGGTGCCCGATTAGGTTAAGTTCTGCTATTATTGAAATCATTCTGTGTACTGTTTGTAATTAGCATCATAATGACAGGGTAATGCTTTAGTACAATTTACATTTATATTTATTTGAATTTATGAAAGAATTGATTTCCATTTATAGACATGAATTTAAGAAAGCATTGGTGTTAAATCCTAACCTATGTATTGTGGGTGAAGTTAATTATTTATGTAGGGTTGATAATTTCTGATAACTAGCCTATTGGTGAACCACTGATATTTTGTTACTGAAAGTAAACGTAATTTGTTGAGTCACTCAATGTCCTTTGTTTGCCTGATTAATTTGGTGAGGTTGCTTTCTCTTCTTTTTTTAAATTTTGTATTTCTTTAATGGTTTTCAACCTACTCCTACCTCCTATGCTATTCATGACTGTCGAATTCTTGGGGAAAATGAAGTCACTTATGGATACTGATGTGGGAAGAACAAAAGCATCCTTTGTTGTTCTCCAAGCTTGTCGAGTTCAGGCAGATGTTGAGCCAAAAAACCCAAAGATCTCGACACAAATAGTCGAATGTATTGATTGGAATTATGAAAAACCTAATGAATTAATGATATGAAGAAATAAACTCCTTGTCATCAACAAGGAGTTCTTTCTCTTCTCTGAGAAAACTCTTAGTCATCCTAGAGCAACTGAATGTGCTTTACTTGCCTGGTTATGAAGAGATAATGGGTTATTATGCAGCCGTCATTAAATTGACTTAAAAACGGGGGAATCATGATAAGCCGCCATCTTTACATTGATCACATTTTACGATACAAAACAAGACATTAAACGATAATATTGAATTATCCCCCAGCCCTGGTAGAACATTACTCCAACTCCCACGTCTATACCACAGCAAACATAGAACACAAAGTAAACCACCCCCCCCCCCCCTGCCCCATAAAGAGCCCGTATAAATGGATATACTCTGCTTAACAGGGTGTCCTGGCCTTGCTTGTGCCTGGTGGTCATGTATCATAACTTTCGACAGTGCTGGCGTGCGCCTCCTGTGAGAGTCAGACTGCGGCGTGATTGGCACGTTGCCTAGGAACGAGCTAACAAACCGGTAGGTGTGATTGGATGGGCTCCAGGGAGCAAGCCGCTGCTGGCCTAGTGTAGCGCCCTTCAATTAGCTTAGCGGCTCGGGTAATACATTAAATACAGATTGGCTGTGGCCCATCCCATTTTTTGCCAGCATCTTACTTTCAATGTCCTTGTAAACGGAAGGTTACAAAAAAAACGTTACGATTGGTCTACGAGTGCCAAGTAGGGCGGGGCCATACATTGTATGCAATGGTCTACACAATGGTATTCATCATTTATATTTGTTTTCTCTTTAATCAAGGAAATTACATTTTGCCAATGTATTATAATGTATCATATATATTAATATTAATATATAATATTTATCCTGACATACTATTTTGAGAAACTGAAAATATGAAAACTGACCCAAGCAAGGGCCATAGCTTTGTCAATAAAATCTTTATACATGATTTTTGGCCATATCATACAAGACGATAGATTTTCACACATCTAAAGAGAAAAATTACCTGTGCACAATCATGGTGAGCTCCTCTACAGATTTCCCATTCAGCAAAATATCCATCTTGATCAAATCAGCAGCCTGGTAGCCTGCATTCTCATAATCAAAGCTGTGGAGAGGAATAAGAAGTCCCAGCCTCATATATTTTACCATAACTAGCCCATAGCAAAGGTTTGGGGTCTAGGTTATGTTGAGGCAAGAAACAGGCATCTTCATGTAAACTTGGCATCACTCGTCTTCTTAAAGTCACAGTACACAATGCTGAGACCAGCTGAGGAGGCCATATTTTTTTTATCTTCACCGATCACAACCCTAACCCTAACTGATGTTACGTCACCATATTGTCACCTTACCTGGCATAGCCGGATGACATGGACTTGAGAAGATCGTAGAAATCCACGACAATTTCATTCAAAGGGAAGATGTACTTCATCATCACTCTATGGTCATCGATGTACACCATATTCTCCTGTGTTGCTCTGCGATTCTTTGACAGAGATAGCAGGAGGGGGTGTTGATTGTTGTTCATTTAGTCATATTAACAATAACTTCAAGTGTCTGAGTGTACATTTTGTGAATTGACGCATCTCCATTTCCACACATTAGGCCTACGTATGTTACAAGAATAGAAATAACTTTAAAATGCCAAAGAAACAGAAAAAAACAATAGCACTACTTGTTAAAATACTTTTTTTTCAGAAACGTTTTGCAGAAACTTGTGTCAGAAAAATGTGTCCCAGAATGTTTAAGTAGTGAAGCCATGAGCAAAACAACACAATCCATTGGTCATTTGCCCCAAGATCTGTAGCTCTCACTCGGCTACTATTTTCTGTTACGTTTGTTATGCTACCATTATGTCTGTCCATTATGGCACCCATTGCACCCCTATCCCCATCCCTGGAAGGACAGACCCCCCACTCTGCGCTCCTTCTCAAGGCTCTTCAATGGAGTTGTTCTTTGCTCTTTGGGGGGCTAGGGGGGTGTCATAAAATGTGGCCTATGAAGCCCTTTAAGACTAACTGTGATTTTAGGGCTATACAAACCAAATGGACTTGACTACTGTAGGTGGTAGTATAGTGCATGTACCAGGCAGAGAGTCATGATCTTGCCAATGTACGAGTCTGGGGCCAGGATGGTTCCGTTCACCATGGGCTCCAGGTACTCCGAGACCACCGAGCGGTCTGGGAACTGAGCCGGGTTCACAATGGTTATCTCCTCACTACCGTGCTCCTGAAATTAAAACAGAACACAGCGCAAATCACTCCATTAGGTGACCAGAATCCATCAATTAGCCTAGTTCACTTCTATAGACGTGAAGCTACTGTACAAGGATTTGTAAAGAGTGGAAAAGTAAGAGAGCAAGATTTTGAAAATAAACAACCAGCAAAATGGATTCCCTGAACCAATCAGGGAAGAGATGCCCTGATTGGTCAGACATGAGCTGGGCGTGGTCTAAAATCAGGCGCAGTCAACTCGAAACAGCGCATTTCACTCGCAAATAGCTGACGGATGGCTATGCTTTTTGTAACAAATTCCACTCAAATTATAGCTCTTAAATCTTATAGCACCTTTAAAATAAAATAAAACTACATTAAAGTTAAATTATATAATTATGATTTCTAATAGTTAATGTTTACTGTATTCAGCTCATTACAGATTTGATGGACATGCTGTGAAACATTATTTTCCGATTTGGTTTGAAAACATTTTTCTTCTTGTTTAGACCTGGTTGCAATTCCTTTTGAATATTCTTCTGGAAGGTACAATTTTGATGATAGTATTTGAATGTTTTAAATACTGCTATTGTCCCCTGACATTTTGTGTAACACCATTCTGGTTTATTTGCTAATAAAATCAAGATTAAACATTGGGAAATGCAGCTATTGTCCAAATAATGAAAATCCAGTTTTGAGGCTTTTAAATGCCAAACTGCAATTGTTTGGCACCAGCTCCAAACACAACAGTGCATCACTGTCTCTGCATTTTATTGCTGTCTTTCTACAGGAATAGGAAGACCTGACAGCAGCAGGGGGAACACTGCACAGCCCTTCAACCAACACAGCACATCACTGACAGCGCTGTACAAGTCTATAGGAGCATGGCTACCGTAGAGCCCATACCTTGATGAGTTTGGGTGAGGAAAGCACTGCCTTGTAGGGCACAGTGGGAGCTGTCACCACCACGTTGGCATTGTACTCCTGCTCCAGCCTCTGGTTGAACACCTCCATGTGGAGGAGGCCCAGGAAGCCCAGCCTGCACCCAGGAAGGGTAGGGGGAGACGGGGAGGTTTAAAGGATATTCTTAATAGTGTGTGTGTCATTTGTAAAGAAGCTACATTTGCATATCTTTGGTCTCTCAGTTAATCTAAACATACTGCCATGTTTCTGCCAAAAATGTATTATAATACTGATGATTAATTATTCATACAAAGCAACCAGGCACTATAATCCAATGGAATGGCACCATCTGGGGGACGGGGAAGGTTATTGCAATTGTACTGACTTTGGGCATTCACGTGTGCATTTAAAGACACTTTAATTTGTATTATGGAGTTGTGGTGGAAGATGTTAGCCACATCACTTCCTGTGCTGTATTACTAATTAAACAATTGGAAATTGAAGAAGCTTTGAAATGTGATTGTAAGATAATTAAGATGGACAATAAAAACAGGTTTAATCCAGGTTGAAGTCAACATTTCAGCAGTGTATATTCGGAGCTACGGAGTAAAGGTGTACAGTACAATAGTAACCTGTATTACAGTAGCAATACGTACTACAGTAGTAATATCAAATAGATCAGCAAAGATAACTCATTCAAAGCAGCGCCAATGGGGTGAAAATAGAACAGTAACTGGCGCTATCGTTAACACAGATCTACATATCAGAAAAACATTGATTTAGTGTCAAAATGTTCAGAACACCTTCAACTTGTAAGGGAACGCCTGATATTTACCTTGATTTCAATGTAAAAAAAATAGCCATACACGACCAAAACCTCTAAGGTGGGGAGGCAGTAAGCCCCTCAATGCCGTGCATTGTGTAGATCATGTGACAAATTACAGGAAGTGAGAAGGGCGTGGTTAGTCTCTCTTCTGAAATGTCTCTACAGTACCTCCAGCCAGCTCCCAAAGCCAGACTGCTGTCCTTCTGCACCGTCACACTGGAGTCATTGAGCGTCAGTTTGTCTATGGCGCTGCGGAGGGCTGTGTACTCTGACTGGTCCATGGGATATATCCCTGAGTCACAACATAAAGATTGAGGCACATGGAGAGAGAGAGATAGAGATAAATATTTTTGTGCTTTGGCAATGTAAATTATGTTTTCCAGAGAGAGCAAGCGAGAGAGACTTCAGGGTTGTTTGGTGAATTACAAAAGGACAAAGGTGTGAACACGAGCTTTCAGCAAAGTGCTGGACACTAGGGGTGGGCGTTCGTAATGATGTACTGACAAAGACCTACATTACATAGCTTGCAAACTGAGACGCTGACAGTGAGCTTTTCCTCCACGTTTGGATGATTGGATGTTTGTTCAGATTCTGTTGGTTTTAGAACGTCAAACAAAGCTGTGATCTGATTGGCTGCGCTTCGAGAGGTCAGTGTCAAATTGGGTCAAAGTTGAAATTGTTTGAACCTTGTTTGAGCACAGCAGCAGGGTGGAAAATCCGAGCTGCCCGCTATGCATCAATGCTAGGTTGGGCTTCAACACTCAACTCCATAGGAAAACATTAGCAACACCGATGCTGGGAGCTCATCATGTGCTCACTGCCTAATGCAACTATAGTTTTATAATCCCAAAATAGATATCTATCTATATCTATCTAATAAACTAAGTGTAGCTATACAGCACTTACCGGCGAACACCATGGCCTTGGCGGGCTTGAATCCAGGAAGGGCATCCACAGGGTGCTGCTGGTGATACAGTGTGTCCCCGATCTGAGCCTCCTTCACGTCCTTCATCCCTGCTACCATGTAGCCCACCTGGCCTGCATACCTACACACACAATCATACACATCATTGATGGCACCCCCCCCCCCCTTAAAAGTAGTATATTTTCATCTACTGGTTTCTTTTCCAGCACTGGTTTAGCCGTCAGCAGTATATTCTACTTAATGTAGCTCTCCAATGGACAAGCTAATTGAAGAAAAAGGCATACATTATTAAATGCTTCCTGTGGTCTGGCTGGTTCAGACATAGCATCTTGTATCCAGAATATAGGGTTATGTCAAATGAATTCCTCTTACAGTCTGTCCGTTGGGTGCTCGTGCGGCCGGAGAAGCCCCAGCTCGTTGACCTCGTAGCTTTTCCCCAGGTACGCAGAAACGATCCGGTCACCTTTCCGCACCTGGCCCCCGAACACGGCGACGTTGGCCACCACTCCTCGGTAGTGGCTGAAGTCTGAGTCAAACACCAGCGCTTTAAAGGAGTCATCCCTAGAGGCAGTCGGTCTGAGGTCGATGAAGACACAAATGATAAATAAAGCTTGCATATTTGTTCACACAGCAATCAGCCTTGTTTTAAACACTATGCGCAATAAATAAAGAGAAAATAGTGGAACAATTTAAGGCAACTCACGGCGGAAGTCGCTCCACAATCTCTTGAAGGACTCTCTCAACATTTGTTCCAAGTTTGGCTGAAATCTAAAGGAAAGGTCTAATAATATTAAAGGGGCTGTAGACAACTTTTCAACTCTTCCGACCCTAGCGTTTTAAAGTGGTAATATTTTTGGGCCGCTATCGCAAAGAAAAAACATAACTTTCCGTTTCCTCAGAGCCTAGCAACCACAAAGACAAGACGCGCATCTGTTTGGGAATCTCTGCGAAAGAAACGATCAACACTTTGGAAATAAGAAAGAAAGAAGCATGTTCACTGAGGAGGTAAAGTGAAATTGGCGTCATTTTATTTGGGAACAGGCAAACACTATTGTAATGATGTGCATTGCATAGTAATACCATAGTTGGAGTATTGCTTCGCACACACAAGTATCGGCAGCAGGGGTTGGCGTCGGGTGGAGGGGGAGTAGAAGTTAGGAGGAAATTAGGAGGAAAACTGTTTATTCATTCATTTAGTCTATAATGGAGACATGAAAGCAGATTCTTAGTATGTGTAGAGAAAAGCAAACTAGGTTGGTAGCCTGACTGGATCACCTGGCGAGTTGCGACATGAGGTTTACTCAGGTAGTACTCAATGCAAAAACGTAGCGTATGCAGATATAGTATAAGTAGTATAAGTAGTGTCATCAGATTGGCTTTAGTTCAGTTGTTCCACCGTCCGCCATTTCCACTACTGGGATAGCTAATGAGGGTAGCTGCCGATAGCTACCGGGTAAACAAAAACGCTATTCCTTCTGGTTTGGGTGCAGGCAATGGTTGATGCGTTTTATTTGTGCCGTAAAGGAAGCCTTAATTTTTCCCGGGAGATCGTACCCGGTGGCAGACAGAGCTGCATAGTGAAAGCGAGGCTTATAGGGAAGCT
>JAOPJH010000002.1:2922336-2932731 GCA_027122575.1 Merluccius polylepis | reverse complement strand
CCCCCCCCCCCCCCCCCCCCCCCCCCCCCCCCCCCCCCCCCCCCCCCCCCCGGGGCCCCCGCAGGGGGGGCCGGACTCAGAGTTACAGGGGCACTGGCCCCCCCTGGTCCCCCCTAGAACCGCCACTGGTGCACTGCCATACCTAAATCTAACGGACCCATAATTAATTATGGTTACATCTGAGTTTTCCTACTGTGAAAAGGGTCTAGTAGCTGGACCCACAACTTGCAAAGACAGAAGGGGAAATTAAGTAAGTTGGGAAAGAAGACATTTTCAGTTCTGATTTCTAAACTCTGTTTGTGGCACAAGAAAAGGTGCACTTCTACACTAATTTCTGCTAGCTTGAACCCGTCGTATGTTAATTCATGCTCAACCCTCACTCACATCCACATCATGTGCTCTCACTCAAATAAACAGAACACCACCTGTTAAAAAGCACCGAGCCATCAGCCCGTCTCTGTATGATCGTCCAGCCTCCTCCGTCGCTCATATCGCAGTGGGCCCCGAGGGCCACAGGGCTGCCCCGGGCCTGGATGTGGTAGAGGCCACTGGAGTTGGAACCAGAGCTGAACACGTCGGCGCAGTCTGAAACAGGACAGAAATAGTGGAGATTGTATCTATTACTAAATTCACTTCTGAACCACCTGTCATCTGACAGGTGAACGCTGCACACTCAGCGGACTGGTGGGCACTCTTTCTCATGTTGTGGGTTTTTAATTGCAATTGTATTGTGATTACACTAAAACATGGGTTACAGTTTACATTACAGTGTTGTGTTACACAAGTAGTAAGTGCTGTGTAATAAGCAATGTAACAACGTGTAACAGCATGTACTCAATAGCTAATAATGTTATGGAACAGCATGTAACTACAGTGTGGTTAGGGTTCGGCATTAAGGTTAGGATAGGATTGTTACAGGTTGTTTCATTGGTAATTACAATATGTTCCATCACACTGTAACAAGTAGGCTAAGTACGCAAGTGTTACCAAAACATTTGGTCAAAGGTTAAGAGGTTGGTGCAGCAGATTCGTCTCACCTCTATAAGGGGTGTTTCCTGCAGCCTGGTCCCCTGGGGGTTGGGCCTGGTGCTGGGTGTGGTGGTGGGTCTGGTGCTGGCTCAGCTGCTGTAACCTGTGAAGAAGGATCTTCTGCTTCTGCATCTTGCTCTTCAAAAACCTCTCCCGCTCCATTAGCTGAGCCAACTCCTCGTCACAACTGTCTGATGTCTACTCACATGCAGCACACACACACACCGTGCACAATGTCTTTTATTTTGTAAAGGGTGATTTCACACTCGCTACGATCTAAAAGTTTAAATTTCAACAACCTTGGTACACGGTCAAAAGTGTCCTGGATTGGACTCATTAGTTAACATGTATTTCCATGGGCCATGTGTAGCATCACCACTTTTGATTGGTTGCCTTAAAATCAATTACCTCCCAATAAAACAGATGTACTTGTAATGCTAAACTTTCTTTCGAATGAGATAATGATAAATGAAACTTCTCATGTTTCAACTATATTAGGTCACATATTTGCTCTGCATTTATTTCCTAAAGCAGTCAATTACATTCACATAATAAGCTACACTTATTGTTACACATTACTATAGTGCTTTGGATTGTAACACAGCATTTTAACCTTTAGATGGCAGCAAATTCATAAAAGTGAATACTGCTGGTTGGTTTCTATTAAGAGAGACTCAACAGTGTGATTTTAGCAGTTTGTGCTAAAACAACACTGTATGTGTGCATGTATAAACCTACACATATGTATAAACATGTATACCCATACTAGACCTAGAGTAGTATCATTCCCCTTCTTTCCTTCCTGACATACAATTGGTTTCAGTGAATTCTTTGTAATATTGATATACAAAGTGGACAATGACAAGGGGTTTAGAGGGAATAAAAGCTTACTGAAAGGTACTATCACAGGCAAGATCACAAATTGGAGATCAAAGAGCTTCAGTACAGATTGCATGGGTCCACATCAAATCAATCATGTCAGAATATGTAATCCAAACCGATCTACTTACAGAGAGAGCTGGAGCAGCAGCAGCTGCAATCAACATCACTGCCATGATGAGAAATGTCTGGCCTGCCATCCTCTGCCTCATAAGACCAAGTCCTACCAGCAACAAGTACAAATAAGAAAGCCTTTTGGTTTCTCTTTTGAATCTGTGCAATTCAAATGAGGAAAATCTAAGTTTCTGTTCAGGAAATCATTCTTGACGCATTTTGTGTAAATGCGTTGTATATTTGTCTTTGTTCCAGGTACTAGTGAAGCAATGTTCTGAGTTGAAAATATTCCTCTCTGAAAGGAAGCAGAAGAACTGAAGGAATACCGGATTGTGCACGGCTATAAATCACAATGTGGGTGAAGCAACTTCAGAAGAGACCTGTGCAGTTGTGTACCAATGATGTGAGGCTCTGCTTTGCATTACAACAGAGCAGAATGGAAGGGAAAAAATAGCTACTCAAAGGGCGACACCAGCTTTGTGTGCAAGTGTGCAACAGTAACAGCTGTGCCTTGCTCAAGGGAACCTCAATTTTCTTACAAGGAGGCGTGACAGAAAAGACAATCTGTTGAACGTTTTGAATGAATGTATGAATATTATTAATAATGAAACACAAGCACGTTAAAGGTGTAAAATACCTATATTCTGAAGTAAGAAAATCTGTTTTTCATCAGCATTCCAACGAATATTGCCAAAAGTCTCCTGTTTGGTGTTATTGCATAACAATGACATTCCCTTGTATCAATATAACCTCCCTCCCTTTTCCTTCACATGCCTGCTTGCTGTGGACAGACTGTCCATTCCTACAGCCCATTTGAACTACTGACACAGACACCAACACCTGCTTTGTGTGAGCATTCAAATATCTGTGCAGTGTGCACGTATCAATCAATGATTAGATGATGTATAAGATTATAATGGCTTTGAAGTAAAGCTTCATTTAATTCTAACTGTAGCTGGCTATCAGGTATGATAGGTAAAGGTTATAAAAATGTCGACAAAAATTAAATACGCAGCACTCGAATAAATGTTGCATTAATCAAAACAATGAATACAAATCTTAAATATCTATAATCTATCATTGTACAATAAATATATTAATCTGTATTTCACATACAGGTATTTAATAACCTAAAGTATTTGAAAGGTAAAAGGTAATTTCTCAATTCAATAATTTCCAGGAATTGGGCACAGTGTGATGTCTTTCGATTGATTTTAAATTTGATATATCTATATGATATATGCTATATCTAGACAATCTACATGAAAGTACTTTAATTGCCTTATATTTCTAATCACCACCTTTTGAACTGACAATTAACTTAAACAGTCCAAAACCGCAATTTCTTGTTGTATAGATGACTGGAGAAATCTGATTGGTTACCAAAAATATTTCAGAATGCTGCTGATTGGCCAATGTTTGATAGTTTTGATGGAAAGTATTTGAAATAAGCATATTGCCATAGTGACTCATGTTAGGAGTATCTTCTGCATCAGGTCATCCAGGAAGAAGAATGGATTGGTCAGGCTCAGGATTGGTGTGTTTCATTAGGAAACGCATTTGCTCTCTGAAATATATTTGGAAAACTATATATTTCTATAACAATGTAATTTAATTAGTAAAATGTATAGAGCAAGAAGCCAAAGTGCATTGATTTACTAAATGGATAATATGTGGAGAAAGCATATGGAGTTCAACATTTTGGAAAGAATATGACTTTTGACACAATGACATGTGTTATATCTTTATATTAAAAGTGATACTGGTGAATACTAATAGGTGCACATTGTAAGGACAGAGAAAATTGACACGCAGAGCATCATGATTGTTGTTTTTATCTGTGTCACATTCCTATTCTTCGTGGCCCCTGAGAACACACACACATGCACATGCCAGGAATTAATATTTTCATTGCATCCACCCGCATTATTGCACAAAGTGTGCTTGTTGTCAAATAAATACACAAGCACAATCATGATGTCATACACTTTGGTTGTCTCTCACCTTCACATAACAAATCTTGTTTTGGCTGCTGTGGGCTACTTCCTCTTGGTCAAAGCTCTGTCACCACTCTCTACATAAACATACAATACAATGTGTTACTATTTAGTCATTTAGAAGACTTTTCCAAAGCAGTGAATTCAGATACATGTGGGAGCAGGTAGGGGTTAGGCGTCTTGCTCAAGGATGCCTACGGTTAAGGCTGCACACATTGGGGATTTGAACTCAGTACCTTGGGGAAAGGAGTCAGACACCCTAGATAGTACACAATCCTGTGCCACAACACAATTCAATACCACAACTATAATAATATTATAATACTAATAATATTAAAGTGGAAGTAGACAACATTTCAACTTTTCCCACCCTAGCGTTTCAAAGTGACGTTATTTTTGTGCCGCTGTCGCAAAGACAAACCGGATTGCTTTCCGTTTCCTCAGAGCCTATCAACCACAAACAACACAAGATGTGAAATCTCCGCGAAGAATTTATCAACACTTTGGAAATGAGGAAGAAAGAAGTATGTTCACTGAAGAAGTAAAGTGAAATTGTCATAATTTTATATTGAATTCGGGAACAGGCAAACGCTATTGTAATGATGTGCATTGCATAGTAATACCATAGTAGAGTAGAAGAAAACATTAGGAGGAAAACTGTTTATTCATTCATTTAGTCTATAATGGAGACATGAAACCAGATACAAATTCTTTAGTATGTGTTGAGAAAAGCGAACTGGGTTGGTAGCCTGACTGGATCACCTGGCGAGTTGCGACATGAGGTTTACTCACTCAATGCAAAAACGTAGCGTATGCAGATATAGTATAAGTAGTATAAGTAGTGTCATCAGATTGGCTTTACTTCGGTTGTTCCACCGTCCGCCATTTCCACTACTGGGATAGCTAATGGGGATAGCTACTGATAGCAACCAGGTAAACCAAAGCGCTATTCCTCTTGTTTTGTTTGCACGGGCAATGGTTGACACGTTTTCTTTGCGCCGTAAAGTGAGCCTTCATTTTTCCCGGGAGATTGTACCCGGTGGCAGACAGAGCTGCATAGTGAAAGCGAGGCTTATAGGGAAGCTAAAGGAACCAATCTAAACGCTGATGGTGTCATTATTCTGTAGCCATTACACTGTGCAATCAACATTTACTTCATATTGCTATGTTAAAGTAAAAAAGTTGTCTACAGGACCTTTGAAGGGCCCCTATTTTACCACCAGGTGTGATTAGCCATTACAAGCCACTCAAAATCAAAGTCAAAATCTACCCTCTAGTTACTACAGGCTAGTCACTAGAGATGTCGGCCTACCAATTGGTACAGTCCACTGGATAGGCTGGTAGGCTGATCTAGCCATCATACATCTGGGTAAACACTCCCACATATGATGTCACTATAGGGTAGATTTTGACTGGCTTGTAATGGCTAATCAACATCACACCTGGTGGTAAAATAGGGGCCCTTTAAGAATGAAGGGTTTGATGCCAGATCAGACTTTACATGCTGGGTAAGATTAGACCATGTCTAAACCCCTGGCTAGGTTTGAAGTTCTCAAGGAATGTCAAACTATAGATCTGTACAACAAAAGCATGCAGACAAAGTATGCAGACAGATAAAAACGACTTTCTAGGCTCATCACCAAACCCGACAGCCCCTTGCGTAAAACTACCAAGAGGTTGAGAACTACATGTGTTGTTGACTCACCCGTATACACTCTTCACGTGGAATGTCAAACACCTTCTCAATCTGTGCCTCAACCCTCTCTGGGTCTGCGTTTTTCAGATCAATCTGAAAAGGGAAGATCAATAACATTGAGACAAAATCCCTGATTCAGTTGAAGTAGGACATAATTGTCTTTTCAATGCTGCATTGTGCTGAATTCTGCCGAGACAAATTGTTAATATGTGTAGTTCAAAATGAACCAAACATTTTCTGCATAGCAACACCTCCCTCTGGCTCAACATCAGATATTGCAGTTCCTGTACAGATCGGACACCGTGGCTCAACTAAGCTCCTTTGGTATCAGAAAAGGATCAAAGGAGATCCTTTAGTGTAACAAACATACAGTGCAACGTGAGAGCCATAGTTCCTGACATAAAGCATGTCATAGGTTTTGATTTAGTTTCAGTACGGTATTCATAGTCAATTTGCAAGAAGATCTTAACAGTACCTTGTTGATGACAGGGATGATGGTCAGCCCAGCCTCAAAAGCCAGGTAGAAGTTGGCAACGGTCTGGGCCTGAATGCCCTGCAAAACATCAACACAACATCAATGGTCGCCCTGCACCCAATAGACACAAAACAAATCTAGAATGACAAAATATGATAGTGTGTGTGAGGGTGTGTGGGTGTGTGGGTGTGTGGGTGTGTAGGTTGGCAGCAGCAGGTACCTGGTTGGCATCGACAATCAATAGAACACCTTGGCATGCAGAAATTGATCTGGACACTTCATAACTGAAGTCAACATGGCCCTGAGGAAAGCATAATAATCAAAGTCAATATAAATGCATTATGTATAAATCTGATCATATAACAAATATCAGGAAACTATGCCTCAAATTGAGAACTTTTTTTTAATGTGAATGTTCTGTTTACTTGTGATAATGAATATCGTAGCCTATAAATTGATAGAAATTGGACTACTAACAATAATGTATATTTTAAAGCTTACACCTGGATTAAGCTATGCAGGTGGTAGACGCACCGGTGTGTCAATGAGGTTAAGGAGATACTGCTGTCCCTGGTGGGTGTAAAACACTGAGGCAGTCTGGGCCTTCACAGTTATCCCCCTTTCCTGCTCCACTTGAAGCTTGTCCAACACCTGCTTGTTCCTCTCCGTCTTTACTATGGCCCCTATTTGAAGAAAAAAATCAAAGTCAGTAGTTGTTTTTGCTTCACCATCTGAACCAGGTACAGGTGTAGGTATGATGTCTTTCCAGGAAAAGAATGTCGGTCAAATTGGTTTCGCGAATAGTAATACTGATCACTGAAAAGGAGAGAAGACAACATTGATGAGATCAATCTGACTTAGTGACTTTGACCTTGCGGTGTTAACATGTTTAATATATTGCAATTGGTATTTTATCGTATGTATGTTTATTTGTATTTGACAATACAACTAAACAAGCTATTTCAATATGTGTATACAAGTGTGTTGGCTAAATAATAAATAAACAGCAGTGTGCCCAGCAGGTCAACCTACCTGTGATCTCCAACAGCCGGTCAGCGAGGGTACTTTTTCCGTGATCAATGTGAGCAATGATGCTAAAATTTCTGATTCTTTCCACGGGGAACTTGGACAAATCAATAGCATCCTATAAAGTAGAAGAAGAAGAAGAAGAAGAAGAAGAAGAAGAAGAAGAAGAAGAAGAAGAAGAAGAAGCCTACGAATTAGAAAAACTGAACTATTAATTACTAGCTAGTGCACCTTATTCCTAATGCATAAGCAATGAACACATAATCTGCAGTTGTCTTGATTATCTCAGTAGTAACAGACAGGGACCTCTTCGACAAGCAAAAGGTGAAACTCACAGTATCAAACCCAATGTTTATTCGTGTGTTGGAAAGGATAGTTGAGCTTATTGGGCAAAAACATTGGGCCGTGAGACATAGCGTGTGCATATCAATGATCATAGCAGACCCTGTCCCAGGAAGGGGTTTTAGCTGGACGGTCCCGAGTCGCGTCTGGACCAGGACAGCCACACATGATGGACAGGCAGAAGTCACCTTGTCGCTTTGCGTGCTGATGGCCTGGACGCCGCTGGAGAAGACGGGGAGACGTTTTATCCATCGGTGTCTCAGCGTGGTCCGCGTTACGTTGTAGCCTTGTATCTTCCTTTTGTACACTTTGAACTCCAACATGCGTCTTAACAAGGGTGTTTGACAGACCTGCTTCAATTGAGACAACGACATGGTTGCCATTCAGCTACTAATCCTTAAAAGCTAGCAGGCTCAGTAATCGTATCACAGTCACTTTTAACTGATTATTTTGTCTATCTGTTTTATATTTTTGCATCGCGAAACGGAGTACAGGCAGAGCAATTGATGATACATGGAGACCAGAAATAGTGTGCCAAAAACCTATTTTATTATCGCAACATGAGTTGTCTGGGTGCTGCCATTTTGGGGTGAAAGGGCACGAGCAAGGAATGCTGGGAAATGGTGTTTACATTCGTATGTTCTCGTCAAGAAAGATGCCTATTATGTCAAATATAAAACAGAAAGGTGTGCGAAAGTCCCATACGAGAGTGTTTAATTTGGTATTTGGCGTTTAATACATATATTGTATGTATTATATAGATATTTATTTAGTGCCTGTGACTTTGGGAAAATCCCGCAATCTAATGGATAGAAATGGGTTGCGGTTGCTACGACAACAGAGCCCCCTCGAGCAGAAAGATTTAAGGCCCTTATTTCAAAGGCCCTTCTGCCAGTTGCGTCTAGGCCTGTTAGAAGAATTGAACAATGTGCAGTAAATTCATAACCTTTAAAATAATACAAACTGAACAAATACAAATGACTTGAGTCAGACTGGAGCCACACAGATGTCAAAATACCATCCAAACATTCACCTAGCAAGACTCCGCATCAGTATTGATTTCTGTAAGCATCTTAACTGGGTCTGGGGTGGGTTGAGGACACAGCATTATGAAGACATGTGTTCACCTGCTGGTTCATACAGCACTTGATTTGTGCTTTAACCTTTAAGTATGTCCGTTTGGTCATCAGGTTCACAAAATGTAAGGAAGAAAGATATCTGAGGCAGCTTGGCTTATTATCTGCTTACGAACAATAAATATGCCTACTATAATTAAATATGGTCTTCATTTAGGATTAGGTCAAAATTGAATGTCTGAAATATTGCAATGAATAAAAAGTATTAGCATCTTTAATATGAAGCATTTTTAATATGTATTTTTTTAAGAATTGTAATATTTTGTTTATTAGAAACAATTTGCACATACATTAATCAAGCATACACTTCCTGAACAATCATTTTATCTGGAATGTTTGTTAAAAGTATTCTGTGAGGACTTAAGGAAAAACAATTTATAAATTAATAAATAAATAGACTTTACAAATAAATATTTGCACACAAAAAAAAATCAACTACATGCAAAGTTTGATAAACTATAAAATTAGGCAAACATGTTAACATGTTACTTGAAAGAATGTAAACCATATTAAAATAACTACACAGAAGAGTTGGTGGCAGATTTATGTTCATTTAGAATTAAAATATGTTTTATGTAGGCCTAATACTGAGTTCAATATTTTAAATTAAAAATTAAAAAAATATGACTGGCTGACCAGTGTCTCAGCAAATTAACCTCAGGTAGAGCGTAAATTGTGCAATTTTAACCAATATTACTGAATTAAGTCCACTAATAAATACAACTTCACTAAAGCGTAACAGCTTATTGGCTAACTTAACAGTTAAAACGTAGCAATTGACACTATTTTGTGTTATGGTGAGTCATACCCATACCCAATATAAAGATACTAAAGAATTTCTAGAAAATATAAATATCTTTTTGATGCAGGGGACATTCAGGACAGTCTGTCCACTCTGGAAAGTTTGTAGTTTATCAGGTTGATGTATATGTTATATATTGATGTATAGCCTAAATGGCCGACTTAATTCTTGAATGTATTACAACTGGATAATACTTAATTACTTAATTTTAGGTGGTTTTTTTAAACCTAAAACATTTATTGAGTTATTGCCATTTTATACAACTAATCAAATAATATCTCAATATGAGTAAAGAAAAAACTATTTTGATTTGGACAGGAAATTGTTCTGTAGCAGAAATGAACTCAAAGGGTTGATATTTCCTGAGGTCATTGTAAAACCACTAAAACCATAGCCAGAAAAAAACACCTAGGCCTATCTAAACACAATATTGTACAAGTATATTTTTGCATTGGCTTGGACAGAAAAAAGTCAGGCCACTGTTAAATAGTCATGTGTTCAGTACCTGTACCCCCTCCCAAGACCAAAGGGTTTTATAAAAAAGGAAAAGGGCATAAACCAGCAGATTTAAACACACTTAGAAACAATCCCTCACGAAATAAGTCTCAGTTCCATTTTGACATTTAACTGCAACCATACGTTCAAAGACCGTCAATCTATAGATGTAATAGATGTAACCACACAGTATATATGTATATATCACAATTAAACCGTGAGTATAAATATACGTACACATTTACAAAAGCCGTGTTTTTCAAAAGTGCTGCAGACGGTGGTATATAAAACGGGAGATGCCAGAGGCTCACACAATGTAATCCAGCACTCAACTGTGTGTGTGTGTGTGTGTGTGTGTGTGTGTGTGTGTGTGTGTGTGTGTGTGTGTGTGTGTGTGTGTGTGT
>JAOPJH010000002.1:2856316-2875108 GCA_027122575.1 Merluccius polylepis | reverse complement strand
GTTCGCAGCTCTGTTCAAACACCCCCCCGTCCCTCTCCTTATCTCCCCGACTCACCGGCCGCTATCGCGCCGCGGTGCCCAAACAGGAAGTGGTCTCTCCGGACCAGGAAGTGGGGACGGTCCCAAAGCAAACACATTAGGCTCGGTCCCCGCAAAAAAAAAAAAAGAAAGTGGAATGGGACAAAATCCACAAAGGAACGGCTGCGATGGCCGACCGGCTGCACATGAGTCCATATCCTCCTCTCCAGGTTTACTTCACTGTTTTTGTGTTGATGAGGATGAGGATGAGGATGAGGATGAGGATGATGATAAATGAGCCCGATGTCCAAATATAAATCTATAAGGATTTATATTTGTTCCTTGTAATAACGACATCCAAGGATTATCATTCGCCATTCTCCATCCGGCTTCCTCCTCCTGTTCCGGTTTGAAAAAAACAAACATGTCTATCAATCCTGTTCCCCTCTCTCTCCTTGTTGTGTTGTGTTGTGTCCTGTTCAAAACCGTCTCTTCTTCTTCTTCTTCTTTTATTTGTATTATTATGTTCCACAACCATGTACCGCTCTCTTCCCAGAGTACTCGGCTCGGGCCCGACGTGTCCAAAAGAGCTCCCCTCCCCAGTCTGACCAGCAGCGCTCCCAGTCTCCCTCTGGTTGGTTCGGTTGTGCTGTGTGTGCATCCCCGCCTCCGGGTCCCGCCCTAATCTCAGCTACGCAAAAACTGGCCCCTGTAATAATCCCAATGCCTGTTGTGTTGTTCGATTGCAGTGTCCTGCCATGCGGATGTGTTGTTGTTGTTGTTGTTGTTGTTGTTGTTGTGTCCTCGTTTCGGGGGTTGTGTCTTTGTCTTTGTCTTCACCTTCGTCTTCGCTCGCACCACCGGCTCAAACAAGCGATTTTTCAGAAAAAGCCCAAAAAGCTGTTTTTTAAAGGGCTCTTTTTTTTTTTCTCTCCACCAGGTGTGATGTGTGTTTAGCCGTGACTAACCGCACACATACACACACACACACACACACACACACACACACACACACACACACACACACATGTGGGGGGGGGACACTCACGCGTGTGATGTCACACACATAGAGGGTATATTTTGTGGAAATGGGCTCGTAATGGCGGCTCAACATCACACCTGGTTGTGTAAAAAACAGGGGCCCTTTAAGACACGCACACCGCTATGCTAAGACCGCTCCAATGTCCCAGGTTGTCTCTCTCCTAGGAGGAACCGTAGTCCGGTTCTTATCTTGTTGTTCTTCCCTTCTCCGTGTTACGCGGTAATCAGATCACGCAGATCAGATCTTTTATTTTTTAGTTTCGCATCGCAATGTTCACCTCGACGGCAGAGGGGGGGAGCAGAAATCATCAGCTGGATCGCGTCTCGTCTCTCGAGTCTCGGCCAGGGATGAAACAGACACAAAGCACAAAGAGGCCCTCTGTCCCGCGGCCCACCGGAGCGCATGTCACAAGAGACCGGGTTTGGGGTTTTTTTTTTTTCCGTCCAAACTTGGGTAACAATAACAAGGGCCCGGCGCAAACACTGGCCTCCTTTCTTCACGCCTTTTGAACGCGCCCCTGTTTCCCTCCCGAGCGTCAGGCGAGGGCGGGGGGAGGAAGGGGACACCCAATCCAGGAGAGGGAAGAGGGACACACAAGGCCCCGGGTCGAACACATCGCGTCGAGGTCTAAGCAGTCCGCAGGGGAGAGTTGGTTCGAGCGGGACACCGGCCCTAATTGGGCTTTTCAGGGGCCCCCCCAGGACTTCGCTAGACTGGTTTGGCGTGTAGACCCCTCCCAGACGTTAATGTCCTTCCTAGATATCCTAGACCTTCCTAGATATCCTAGACCTTCCTAGATACCCTAGACCTTCCTAGAGATCCTAGACCTTCCTAGAGATCCTAGACCTTCCTAGATATCCTAGACCTTCCTAGATATCATAGACCTTCCTAGATATCATTGACCTTCCTAGACCTTCCTAGATATCCTAGACCTTCCTAGATACCCTAGACCTTCCTAGATACCCTAGACCTTCCTAGAGATCCTAGATCTTCCTAGATACCCTAGATCTTCCTAGATATCATAGACCTTCCTAGATATCATAGACCGTCCTAGAGATCCTAGACTTTCCTAGATACCCTAGACACCAGCTCCCTGCAAAATCCGAACCCCTAAAAGTACTCGGGTTCGTTCTACGGCCGTATGTTGTCATATCCATCGTCAAATATGATATATTCGTCAAATATGGTATATTTTCTCTTCTTTTTTGGGGGGGGGGCCGTTGTGTAGCATTATAATATAAGTCATAAGATGATAGATAACATGCTGCACATTATTAATCCCAGATGGGAAGTCTCAATCTGACCAACCTTCAAATCTCACATACCTTCAGTATAAACCTGCAGGCTCCCCTTGCATAACCTCTCGCTCGCAGGTGTGCAGAACAATAGCGTGCGGGAAAAAAACAAAACGTGTTTTTGTTGCTCATGTAAAAAAAAGATATATATATATATTTTTTAATCAGCTATGAAGTTGATTTTGGACGTAACACTGCTCCACATTTCTTGTAAATACAGTGTATATATATATATTTATACTTTTTTATGTTCAGCTAAATTAAAAAGGAGAGAAACTGCAAGAAAAAAGTGTTGCGACGGATCCTAAAGAAGAGCCATGGGAACCCCTTTGCCGCTCCAGCTGGAAGCCATTACGCGTTGCCGTGACGACGGCCCTCGTGTTTGACAGCCCTCTGCTGTAGAGCGCCGCGTCTCTGGGTACATCTGGTTTGCGTGTTTCCAGCGACGGTTGCGAGGAGGGGTTTCGGAGGCATGTGTGTGTGTGCGTGTTTGTGTGTGTACATGTGTGTGTGTGTGTGTGTATCTGTGTGTTTGTGTGTGTGTATGTGTGTGTGTGTGTGTGTGTGTGTGTGTGTGTGTGTGTGTGTGTGTAGATATATATATATATATATATAGATAGATAGATAGATAGATAGATAGATAGATAGATGCTTTATAATGTTTGCTGTTGTTTTCTATTTCAGTTTGAAAACCTTGTTGAGAGCGATGAGGTAGGTGTCATTTGTTTCTATAGCATTACTAATAACGTCTTTCACTGTCACGCTGACCCATTTCATAGGTAATGCCGATTTTTCACACGTTCTTTGATTTCATATCAAAGTTCTGCTTAACTCTTTCTGGTCACCACAATTCTTGACACCAGCCTCTTATCGCTAGCTGTTGCCCAGCTACATTAAAGTGAATGGCTGTGGTGTGAATGTTGCGTGAGCAGAAGGAGATTTTGGAAAACCTAAAATCACCTGTTTCTGTCCTTCCAGGCCGAGAGCCCCCAGCCTTGTCCAAGGTATGTAAGCTTTGAAAAAGTCATTTGCATGCATGTCATGTACAATGCAGATTGTCCCAGACAGATACTTGATATCAGAAGGCAATGACTAATCAAAGGACTTTCAAAGGAGGATGAAACCAACCATAAAATCATATTTTACTCCATCTATCTATGACTTGCATATGTCGCAACCGCAGATGTCACTCACTCTCATTTCCGGCATGCTCACCCTCCTCCACAACCCACAGATTTCCAGTTTGTTTCGTTCACTATTGAGATACTGTTTTATATACTACTGATGTCATTTTTCCGGTTATAATCCAAGGCCCATCAACGAAGATGAAATCAAACACCTCAGAGATCACCAGTACACTGCAATATCAGACCAGCAGATTTTAATAGACCAAAAGATACAAGCAGAGGTAAGGGCTTCACAAAACAACAAGCATCTAAGTGTTTGTTGTTGCCTCTATTTTGTAGTGCTGTGCACTTGGTGTGAAAGCCTTCGTGTTTAATTTACCATCTTTAGGAAAAAATAGTGCCACCATCATTTTATTTTGTGTTTAGCTTTTTGATTTGCAGCATTCAGTTTTTTGTTTAAATTAATTTAATATTTTTTGTTGTCATTTGTTCTGTTTCTGCTTTTTTGTTTGTTTGTTTGTTATTTCTGTGTAGTTAGCGACACAAGAAGAGAAGTTAAGGCTAGAAGAGGAGGCTAGAAATGCCGCCCAGCGGGAAGCCGCGAGGGTGGCACGAGAGCGAATATTGAAGGAGGTGAGGTGGTATTGTACATTAGCTTCTGTACACTAGCTTCTGTACGCTAGCTTCTGTAAGCTAGCTTGTGTACACTAGAACCTGTGTGGTAGCGTCTGTACACTAGCTTCTGTACGCTACCTTATGTACACTAGCTTCTGTACGCTAGCTGCTAGCTTGTGTACACTAGGTTCTGTACGCTAGCTGCTAGCTTATGTACACTAGGTTCTGTACGCTAGCTTCTGTACACTAGCTTCTGTACGCTAGTTTCTGTTCCCTAGCTTCTGTTTACTAGCTTCTGTATGATGCCTGCTGTATGCTACCTTGTCTTCACCCATTACTGGTTATTTTAACTACACGCTAACTAACAGCTACAGAGCAACTACATGCTAGACATGCTTCAGTTAATGCTGGGTTCATCTTGATTACTTTGTCTATTTCAGATGTTAACCTTTTAGGTTGCAGCAAACTCACAAAAGTAGTCAAGTGTGTAGTTACTCTTTAAACATTCTGGTGCCAACAATGGCTGGCCAGCTATAACTAACTGCATCTTAATGGTTATGGACCTCATGTTTTAAGTTGATTGATACAGAACGTATCATGGATTATGCATAACACCATTTTTAAACTGAGGAACTGAATTGCCGGTACAAGAAAATACGAGAAGAGAATGTTCTGTACATGTCTGTGATTGACTGAGCTGATCCACATATTGTACAGCATTGAGCCAGTGTTTTGTTTTAGTTTGTTGTCATTTTTTTATGCCACAGTCCACTGCTTTTCTCGCACTCATTCCTTCATTTTGCGGAACATGTTGTAGCTATTAATAGAAAGCTTTTCACCGACAAAAAGTATAGAAAATGTTGGATCTTTTTCTGTTTTTATTTAACTTTTGTTTGTTTTTGTATGTCTTAGCAACGGCTTGCCAAAAGGCCCAGGGGGAAAGCTGATGGGGCAGTGAGTGAAGCTCAACAAAGGAAGTATGTCTTACCAAATTTTTACTGGATTACGACTTTGCATTAATGTCGTCATTATTCTGATCATACCATATTAAACTATAATCCTTGTCAGACAAGTTAAATAACACTGCAATATGGGAAGGAACTGTGTGATGATGTTCCTCCCATTGGTCAGACTCAAGATGTCTTATTATGAAATACTGATCTTTCCTCCCTAACTGCATTAAATACCGTGGGCTCCTTCCAGTCCCAGATATTGATTAGATTTGAACTTGATTATATTGTGAGCATCTTTTGAATAATAACCAGTGTTTGAGGGAGTATACTAAGAAGGCACCTGAGAGACACCGGGTCATGGCAGTTGTGCTGTGTGTGTGTGTCATTGTGCCGGGTGACTCAGTGGTTGCACCGACCATGCCGCCGTTACTCATGTGCTGCTGTGGTCTCGTAACACCCTGCTCACCACAGACAGGCGCACGCCCACGGTGAGGATTTTGATGTCTACATCCAGAATGTAAAAGCCCAATCGGAGGCCTTCCGAAGCAGCAGTAAGTCGGCCATGGAGGCTATTGTATAGAACACATTATTTAAACACACTATACATGTATTGGATGTTTATATTTTATAATATTTATATATGCATAACATATTTATGTTACCGTATGTTATATACATATATCTAAAGTCATGACAAGACGTGACGAGAAGTGTTCTTGTGCTGCCATTCAATGGAGGTGCTATCATAAATAGTTATGTGCTTGTAACGCACCATGCCTTCTCTTGTCAGGGCTGTCCTCCGAGACCAACGTGGTGACACCCAACACGGAGAGCAGCTGGGACTTCACCACCAAAACGCGTTCCACCAACGATGACGGCACCTCGCTGGACCTAGAGTGGGAGGACGAGGAAGGTGTGTGTGTGTTCACCTGCGGTGCAGAGGGGAATTGCACCTGGTTCTCTCTCTTTCTCTGATTGCCTTCAAGTCTATGTCCAGTAAGAACCATGATTCATGGGTCAGGAATGTCCCAGCACAAAGTCCTTTTGTGGTCGAGTTCTAGGAAGAATAGGGGGAGGCCGTGGCTGTGCTCCTTACTGTCAAAGCCTATTACAATGTTTTTAGCCTCACATCAGCAAGAAGAGAGAGAGTGAGCATACCATCCGAGTGGCTCATAGTCCGTGTGGAAAAACACGAGTGAGTGTAACAAAGAGACAGGTTTATGTGTTTTTAAAGTGTATAAGCATAGACCCATCTTTCACTGAATACTATCTAGTCATGCCGAGGTCTGAATGTGACTCGGTATCCAACGTGGGCTCCAGCCACGCTACTTGCCACCACAATGATGGACCACCCTAATGTCCACTCTAATGTCGTGTTCACACCAAACGCCAAGCGCATATTTCGCAGTGCATTACTTGTGCAAGTTTGACAAGAAATGTCAACTTTGTATGTAATTGCACCGCGGGAAAAATTGGTGTGCCCATGGGGATCTCTCTCTACCATTGAAATCTTACGACCTTCTTTGACCTTTGCAGGGATGAACCGCTCCATTCCGGTGTGGGAGCGGTCCCGGACGGAGGAGGACATCCTGCGAGCGGCCCTCAGGCCGGGGGTCCGGCAGGCCCACAGCGGCCCCACCTCTGCCTCCGAGGACTCCACGGGGCTGGAGTGGGAGAATGACTTTGTAAGCGGTGCGCATGTCGAGGAGAACGAGGACTCTGAGTTCGAGGGTTTCGTTAACCCCGTTCTGGACACGCCCACTGATAGCGACGGCAGTATCCGATTGGACAGCCAGAGCAGATAGTGTCCAGCCCTGTCCTGAACCAGAACTGTTTCTTGTGGCACTCTAGGCAAAATTAACACCTACCATCAGCCAATGGCAGGTAGATTTGACCATTTGGCAGGTTAAAAAAATCCAAGGTTACAAATTAAACAAATGCTTGGCCTGTAGATTTTTCCACTCAGGCAGGTATAAAGACAACATTCTAAAAGTTAATTTAGGACCCTGCTTCTAGGCGTCGAACACCTACCACCAGCTTCTTTTGCCTCGACAAATCGGATTCTGCTTCCTCCGCATTTCCAACGCTTCTTTTCTGTCTTGTGTGTGTGAAACGCCAACAGAAAAGGTCTATTAAGGCTTGACTGCCATGCTCCTATTTTTCAGTGCCTTTACTTTACTTCATTGTTCTACCTGATTATGTATTGTAACATAACTCGTTCAATTACCATTGGAGGGAACATAAAAGTAAAGGACAGTAAAGGCGCATTACTGCTGTGAATAAACACAGCAGGTTGAATGCTGCGTTTAGTATCAAAGCAGTCCACTGTCCTCAGTGATGGAAATGGCCAGAGTTTATTTTGGTTTAATTTCAATTGCTTTTCGATGAAGTGCATTCAAAATTGAAAATGGTCTAACTCTTTGAATTTCGCACAAATCTTTCTTTGTACATTTCCACAATGTGTACTAATTATCAGCTACCAAAAACTGTAGGGGATTTTAGGGACCACATTTTCTTTGTATCAACTTTTAGCATGTATTGTAACTGTTAAATGCATTGTATCCTGAGAATAGATAGACGTGTTTAAATGCCTTTCACTTTGCTCTGCGTGCTTTCCTCTTGGCTTTCTCCTCAGCCGCCTGTCAGGCTTTAAAGTAATGGGTAAATGTGATTATTTTAGCCAACTGGAAACATAATGCTCTGGGCCAGTCCTGTTTAAAGCTTTACTGTGGGAGCTGGCTCTGACTTCACTCCACACTGGTCCAATATTCCATGTGTGTTTTAAGACATTTAAATAGAACCTCGAAAAGGTATTGTTTTTACCTTTTTTGGAATGAGTGACCTTTTGCTGTCATTTTGATTCTGACAGTCATAACCAATAATGGATCAAACAAGCACATGAAACATGCGATGCCAGTTAGTCTGACTCAATAAGGACACAAACTGGCTGATGGTACCAACTGATCTGAGATGGGTGTAACTGAGACCAACATGTTAATTTAGATTTACTTGTCAGGTGGTTTACTCCATCTAATGGCCAATGATTTTCATTTTTAAATATTGGGAGTTTTCATTTGATGAAAAAAAAAAAAGTTGCACCACTATTTATTATACATTATATCGGATTCTGTTCCTATGCTTTTAGTACGTAACATTAAATGGTGATGTGCAACTGTCTCCATAACTCACTATCCAAAGTGTCTGGGGGTAGATCTTGCATACTGACTGCCATAAATCATCTGTTCTGTAATGTGGAAACACAGTTGGAATACATCTTTTCTAGTGACAGATTGCTCTATATATTTAGGTAGGAAGCAAAAACATTTATTTGAGGCTTGAAATGATTCATGTCTTGCATTTATTTCCACATTATTATTCATTACATTAGAAAACATTGATACAATCCAGCCTATTTCCAGCACTGAGAATGATGTATCACGTGAAACTAAGACTTTACACTGGACTTGCTAAAATGGGTTTGCTGAAAAAAAGAAATGTACAACAGTTTATTTTCTTTGTATTTAATTGTATTATTATTTCTGAGATACTTTTGTCTCCATATCTGATGATCTGGATAGATGTTCTATCTAGTATCAACCCAGGACATTCATGCCTCATGGAGCCTCTGTTATGAAGCTAGAATTGGGAGTCATCCAGTCTGTTCTACAGAGCAATTCATGGGCATTTCACCTTCGCCTATTTGAGCCGAGTTTGGCAGTAGCAGCCATATACAAACGTATTGTTGAACATTTTCATCTAATGTGATTTACATCTGGGCTATAAGTTGGTGATTGTGTATCATATTGTGAAATTGAGATGTTTGTGTCTAATTTCTCACAATATCCTGATAAATTAGAATTGTATTTAAAAAGCCTAGATTGGTTTGATATCTTTCTTTACCATGTAATTACAACTGACAAAGTTAATTAAAACTAGATTCCTGAACATTTGGATTGGACACACTGATATGTGTATAACAAAATGCATGTCATCTTCATGTACAGTGTTAGCCTTTTCTTTTTTATTTTACAGGACCACCCTTTATTTTTAATAATGTTTGACAAAAATGGACCTGATAAGATTGTATTGTGCTTGACAATAATGTAATTTCCTTCTGTAGTGAAGTTGCTTGATTTGCAGGCGGATAGTTAGTCAAATAGCATGTTTGTAAATATGCTAGTCTGTATTTTAAGAACAAGATGCTGATCATTTGAAAACACATTCACTTTCATGGTTTGACATTTGACTCTTTATTTATAATTTTTCTGTATGCAAAGCTGTACTTTGTATTCCTTGTCACACGTATATTAGCGTGAGAACACAACACTGAAAATAAATCACAATAAATTAAAGTGTTGTTGGTATTAGGCTTTCAATGCAATAGTTATTTGACTAGTGGTGTGCATATGGGGAATGCAATACCACAATGATTTTGTTCATATCAAGTCATTCAACAGAAAAATGAACACTAACTGTAATTGACGGTCTCATTTCTTAATACTGGCATCAATTATTGTACTTAAACTTAGGAATTCAACCAAATCTACAGCAAATGAGAAGCAAAGTAATTAGGTTTTAATGTTATGAAATCTATAAAATACAAGGCTGTAGTCTGCAGTACTGAGCAGCAGTCACAGCACTCTTATGTAAAGCCCTCAAGTATTCACAATCAATCAGGCATGGCCCCATTTGAGTTCCTGTTTGAAGAAATAGTGTCAGTTTCTATATTGTGAATGTTGTGTATTGTGTTAACACAGACACACCATTAACCACTATGCAGCATTGCCTGTAAATAAGTGTTGGTTGGGTTATGTAAGCGGACAACAGCAGCAGGCTGAAGGCATGAGTGGGGCATCAGATTGCCCTTCATCTTGGGTTTCACCTCACCTTGGATGCTTCAGCACAACCTAATTGAAAAAGCCCTTTGCAGCGGTCTAAAAGATTTGACTGAGACACGTGTCCAAACCATTGTGGTTTAATGAATGGCCGCCTCCAGCTCTTCATTCAGGGAGCCTTTCTCAGTTAAAGCACCATCCTGCTGCTGGAAATCTGATCATGTGTCTATAACAGCGGGCCTGGTAAAAGCCTTTGGCTAGAGACAAGCTATTAAGGTTTTGAAACACAGAAATGCAGTGTTATTTTAAAATGTAAGTGTGTTAACCTTGCATCTTTGTTTTTTTGTTTTTTAAGGTTTTTGTTCAAAACCATCACTTGGGGGGCAAGGGAGGGTTGACCGCTCCTTGTCCAATTTCTTCATCAATAGCTTTATTAGCAAGTTTGGTATAAACGGTTAACAGTTGCAAAACACATAAATGTCATGACATTGCCATGCATTATTTAAAGTGACACTTTGGAGATTATTGCTGTCTTATCTGTTTATGTAGCCCAGTATAAAACGTTTACAGGCTGACTGCGTCTAATTTATATAGGCCTGGTGGTCGGCGAGGCAGGTTATTGCGATCAACCTAAACCGTGTTTTTGATGGTTGTTCATTTCAAATGAATCCTTAGTAATATAGTATCTCCACAGAGACTTCATCAATGACTGCCAGTTAATCCAAGTATTGTTTATGGCGCCCACTAGTGGCGGGGTGCGGCTACGACCTGCAGACTGTTTGTACATAGGGAGATTGATAGGAGACACATTAGCCGAGGGTCTCGTGTCTACCCTTAAAGTGTTATAGGATTTCTATAGCCGGGTCGGAAAACTAATGGAAACTGTGATATAAATTTAAATTATCGAAGCACATTTGAGCAAACGAGCGACATCTGCCTCCCAGTATATAGGCTGTGAAGGCTGCAGCTCCTCTCCAGACTCACCGGAGCCAGCAGCTTGTGAGACGTCCCCGTGGCGCAGCACGACCAGCATGTAAGACTTCAAACCGTGTCTTTTGGACATTAAAACACTGGATTTTGTAACGTCACGACGTAGTTTGTAGTAGATCTGCACTGCAGACACGTGTGCTTACAACATTGAACTATGCAATTGAAAAGTTGATCTTTTTTTTGGACGGAAACTTTAAAGCAATATTCTACTATATCACGGTCGAGGTTTTACAAAACACGAAATGTACGTATATGTTTTTGTGTATTTGTTGCTCTTTCAAACAAATTGCAATAGCCGTATTTGGCGTTCAGGGCGAAATATTTAGCAGCACATCAAAGAGCGGTCTAGTTTCTGCGTCCAGCGGAAGGATACTCCGCATCTTCAGTGTTCATCTGCCGCCGCCAGGACAGGCATGGTTACTGAGGGGACAGCGCTGCTGGGGAAACAGAAAGAGGCTTTATAAGAGAAAGTCACCCCATGCCTATCCGGCCAGAAGATAAATCATTCAGGGGGATTTTTGTGTGTTTATATATGACGGTATGTTATCCCACAATTTGTGCGTGTGCAGGTTTTGTTAAAAGGCCGACTAGGGATACATCATCGGGATACGACTCCCTTCGCCTGGCCAGGGCTAGCTAGCTTAGCATTAGCTCAGCGAAGCGATAGAAAAAGTTTCTGTGGAATGGAGGAGGAGGAGGAGGAGGAGGAGGGGGCAAGTTATCCACTGCTAAAAAGTTTGGTTTTGTACTTAAATGAAGGTGAAATGATGTCTTAAAAACGTGCACGGCTACTAAACTACTCAAACAACAAGTTGCGAGAGTGTGTGCGTCTCTAAGGACCACAGACAATGTTTTAAATTGGCGTGTTTTGTTAGCTAAGCTAGTTAGCAACGACTGTGATTTTGGCACTTGGCTTAATCAAACTTGTATTTACTGGAGTGGTCTGAATGACCTTAGCATTGTCTTTTTGGTAAGCCTTTTAGGGAAATGTTTAATATGTTAATATAGTCCTGTCTTTATGATGGTCTCCTTTTGCTTTTGTGGATAGTCACGGAATCATCCTCCATAGCCTGTGCTTGTCAGAGCAGAGGTGTATGCTTGTTGTTGGTGTTAGCTTTCCATTTTGTCAACTTAATCACCCATTTTTACGAGTTACAGGGACACGTGTCAGTGTAGAAATGTATTGTACATTTTAATATAGAAATATCAACATATGCCTTGCGTTTTTGTGTACCTCAAATATGCCTTGGTGGAGAGCGACATTGATCATCTA
The DNA here is from genome assembly GCA_027122575.1 of Merluccius polylepis. Lineage (NCBI taxonomy): Eukaryota > Metazoa > Chordata > Actinopteri > Gadiformes > Merlucciidae > Merluccius > Merluccius polylepis. The sequence goes on along the minus strand of JAOPJH010000002.1, from coordinate 2,862,960 downwards.
AAAAAACAGGTGTCTGGGAGGTAACCTGCCATGATGTGTTGGCCTAGGTGTGCTGTTTGCACTGTTTCATATTCTCAGTGATGACGCCGTTGGTTTGTATGGAATTGTTTGTTGGTTTTAGTGGCTTAACCCACCTGTCAAAGGCTACAAGTTGATCAGTTAATCTGTTTCGAAATACATCCTTTCTGTATGGATTTCAGTGTGCAGTGATTTACTGTCACACCTATTTTTCAATAGGTGTGACTGGCAGATAATCATCTTGGTATGAATGTTATCTGATCCAGCGCTTTGGATCAGTACTTTATGTCTGGGTGTGACTACTTAAATTGGACCAATTTGAACAACTTGCCCACTCGTGGCTCACCCTGCCTGTACAAGGAAGTTGTGGATACTGGGAATCGGGCATGCCTCTTTCTTTGGACTGGCTTTCTTTACTGATATTAAGTGTGTGGAAATGATTGTTAATAGCGTGTTTTGGAGGACAAGGGGGAGGCGACCAACATTGTTTTTTTTGGAGCTCGCTGTCCTACTTTTAGGGAGGTTTCCTCCAGGCTTCCTGCAAAATGCAGAACAATGAGGCGTGAGAGCGGTGCGTCGTGCCGCCGGGACAGCTGTGAGCTGGAATGGAGGGAAGAGATGGGATGAAGGAGGAAGCGGCCCTTTGTGGTCACATCCTCTTTGGGGGCCGAAGAGCGTCCCCCTCTTCACAGGCAAGCAGTGGCACAGCTGCTGCTGCTCCGGGGAGCAGGATACAGCGGACCGTCTGTCCTGCCGCATCTGCCCTGCCCTTTGTCTGGGCCGCCGCTTGACTTGCCCGGGGCGCCAGTTAAATTCTGACTTTTTATTTGTAGAGTTTGGTTGAATAGAGTGAGTTGTTTGGAGCGGACTTGGTGATGTGCTACCTGATTTCATACAGTTGATTTTGAGGGAGTGCCTCTCTGTCTCAATTCTAGCTCACCATGATGGCTGTAGAAGTGGCGTTTCTTGCAGAATTCTCCATTCTGGTGCTATAATGTTTCACAATGCAGTATCAGAATGAATTTGATCTTTGGCCAGCATTTCAAACTCAATGCCCTTTTAATGTCAAGACTCACAGATTGCATGAGTTGGGCCTGCCGTAACCATGACTGTTTTATGATGTGAAATACAATCATAATAACTGAGTCACTCCTGCTGCAGCAACACCATGCCACTATGTTAATATAGTGTTTGGTAGATCAGAGGGCTGGGTTTTTTTTCCATTTCATTGGTCACACACGCATCACATGTATTGTCTCAAGCCATTTATCACAACTTTTTCTTTGTCAATATATCTTTCCGTTGCTGATGCTTTTCCTCTGTTTCATCGTTCTACAGGAAACACATGGACTAAAACACTGAGAGAGGTGGGCACCGGTGGGCCAATCAGAACAAAGGGACAACAGGAGAAACTGGGAGACGTTACATGAGGGCGCATCCTCACTTTTTTTTTTTTTTTTTTTCGGTCCTATTGCCGAGGCTATTGTATATTGTGTTGGTAGGACACACTACAGCACTCTGAAGCTCATCTCTTGGCGACTGACATTGCCCTCCCCCTCCCTTCTCCCACACACAGACAGACACACACACACTCCCCTTCCCTCTGCAGGCTGGTGACCCAGCCCCCCCAGCCTGCTGCGCGGCCCTTCCTGAGCGGCGGCAGCTGCGTCCTGCTTGCTGCCTCCCTTCCCTCCCCTTGCTTCCTGTCCTTGGTCTCACAAGAGGCTAGAGACTCTGCTACGCTACCCCATGCCCCGCCCCCTCCCCCCAGACCCACCCACCCGCCCCTTCATCTCCACTGGGCCCTCTGCTACACACACATATCCACACACGCATATTTTCAGACTTGACTGCTGAAACCGCCTGACTGTAGTTGGACGGGTGTCATCTGGGTGCTACATACCTGGACACGCCACTCGGCCGCATCGGTCAGGTCTGCTGGTCTGCTAGTCCAGTATTCCCGCTCCACCATCCACCCCCCCACCCCCCTTGAGCTCGCCGGCATGACCTCGATGTCGAGCCTCTTCTCCTTCACCAGCCCCGCCGTAAAGCGGCTGCTGGGCTGGAAGCAGGGCGACGAGGAGGAGAAGTGGGCGGAGAAGGCGGTGGATGCGCTGGTCAAGAAGCTCAAGAAGAAGAAGGGTGCCATGGAGGACCTGGAGAAGGCGCTGAGCAGCCCTGGGCAGCCCAGCAAGTGTGTCACCATCCCGCGCTCGCTGGACGGCCGGCTGCAGGTGTCCCACAGGAAAGGGCTTCCTCACGTCATCTACTGCCGCGTGTGGCGCTGGCCCGACCTGCAATCCCACCACGAGCTCAAGCCGCTGGAGGTGTGCGAGTATCCGTTTGGCTCCAAGCAGAAGGAGGTCTGCATCAACCCCTACCACTACAAGCGGGTGGAGAGTCCCGGTAGGTCATGGCTCATGATGCATGCTAGAAAGAATGGTGGCTGTAATATGGGTTTGCTTAATGATGATGATGTTGTACACACACACACACACACACACACACACACACACACACACACACACACACACACACACACACACACACACACACAGAAAGGCTGCTTGGTTTATTTTCTTCTATTTTTGAACTTGACCCAAATTATGTCCAAACTTCAGACGTTCTTGACCGTAGGTCCCATGTGACAATCCTTAGCTTTGTGTTGTAAGTATAGCGTGAAGCAAGGATTAAATACTTTGCTTCTTCACCATCACCATCTCTTTACGGGTTCTCATTTAATCTGCTAACGCATTCAAGAACAGCCACATTAAATGTTTGGTCAATGAGGAACACATTGCAAGCTATCTTTGTAGTTATCTCTGTTTTTTATTTTTCTCTCATTGCTCACTCACCAAGAGTGGCACTAGGGCTGCAGCCTGGTCCTGGTAAAGAGAGCCTCAGATGTCATCACACAGCTCTGTTCCAGCCAATCCCTGGCCCTTTCACAGAAAATCAATATTACTAGCTTGTTTTTTTCTTTTTTTCTCGTCTTATTGGATTATATGGCTCAGGCACTTCAGATGGGGTGTGGCAGCAGAACGAGGCTTGCTAAATGCCTATTCCACTCTCTGCTCTTCCGCCACTGCACTCTAACATCTTTTCCTGCCAATGCCGCCATCACCAGTTCCCTATCTCTCTCGCTCACACTATACAACACAGACGCTAGTTAGTGACGCTAGTGAAAGCATCCCTGATGTGAGCCTTGGCTAACGTCAGTTGACGGCATCTCACCCGGGTGTTGCTGGCGCGCTACTGACCGGTTTGTCTGGAGGAAGGAGGAGTGCTGATTGCACAGGGCTATGTTAAAACCAAAGGTTGTAGTCACTGGCTAGTTATGTTAGTGCAGCCTTGGGATGAAGACGTGCCAAGTCTCTTTGATAAGCTAAGTGAAGGTAAATTATAATCAAGGTTGGGGAAATTCCCCTGAGCTGAAGTGCTCAATAGTGGTTGGCCTACATGACCTCTCTAACTAGATTACTATTCAGCAAGTCCTATATGGCCTGTAAGGAATGTACACATGTTTGTGTCATGTGCAACTAAATACCTTGGGGGGGGGGGGGGGGGTTTATATTAAAAATTAACCAAAACAAAATATTTTTGGCAAAAATAATATAAATTTTAAAAATATTATAATATACTAATATATCAACAGGAATGCTGACCAAAAGCCACAATTTGTTTTTTCTTTGTGAACACAAGTATTGTCTGTCTAACAAACAGCAGATGGATTGTGTGTACCATTTTTTTTTTCTCTCCAAAAACTCATTACAACCAGTAATAGCACTCTTGTTGCTTTGCTCGGCAGAATTGATCACTGTGATGTCTTCAACTTTCCTAAAACAGCTTCATTAAATGACACCAGGGCATCGGAAGTAAACAAACCCCTGTGCATGTGCGGTTTATTTCTTACACTGAAATGTTCTGGAAGGTTCATAAAGAAAGATGCTGTGGAAAAATATGAGGACTTTGGCTGTGTCCCAAACGAAAGGCTGCTGCCTGCTGCCTTGCTGTCCAGCGAGGCAGCATCCTTTTGGAGGCAGTGTTTTTGTATAAAGTTATCTGTAAATGTCGCAAAAATACAGACAGTTGATGTCCGTCAGTGACAACAGTTATACTACAACCTGTCACTCATTGCAAAAGTGAAGTCGGGACAAATGTTTAAAAAATGCCTCAGCAGGCAGCATTTTTTGTAAATATTCAATTGAGACATGACTTGATGCCTTCCTGCTTCTGAATGCTGCCTGAATCGGCCGAATTTTAGACATTTGGGAAGCAGTGTTTATCATGGTGAACTTGCTTGCTATTATGTATTGCATTCATAGACTATTACTAGACTACTGCAAGACTAATGATCAATTGATAAGTCATAAAAATACAAATAATTGTTAGTTGCAGCCGTAGTCTTAACACCTGCTGTTGGCTGACTCCAACTTGATGATGGATTATTCATTCTTGTTTTTGTGTTCTCTCCCCAGTGCTTCCTCCGGTGCTGGTCCCACGCCACAGCGAGTTCAACCCACAGCACAGCCTCCTGGTGCAGTTCCGCAACCTCACCCACAACGAGCCGCACATGCCCCTCAACGCCACCTTCCCCGAATCCTTCCAGCAGCCGCACAGCGCGGGCAGCAGCGGCGGGGGTGGAGGTTCCTTCCCCGTCTCCCCCAACTCCCCCTACCCACCCTCTCCGGCCAGCTGCGGAACCTACCCCAACTCCCCCGCCAGCTCGGGCCCTTCCAGTCCATTCCAACTCCCGGGTACGCTGCATGCACGCACTCGCACGTTACTGCTTCCTCTGGGTCAGGTGGTTAAGATACAGATGCCCCACCCTAACCTTCGGCATGATGCAGTTCCTCACTTGGATTTAGCGATGTGGCAGCTGAGGTTTGGTAGCTTGATGATAACAAAACCGCTTATACTTAAATGACTGAAATTTAATTTCATGAAACACTTGGCCAAATACCAAGTACAAGTATATTTCATGTACGGTATTGAATATTTTCGTAGTGTTTCATAAAATAAATGTTTGAATGAAATTCAATTAGAAAACTAAATGATAAAAAAACAGTGGGTTCTGACTAGGTGTTGAATTAGACCTGTTGTTGAGGAAGTCTTTGCTGTTTATACCCCCTCTTGACAATTTGCAGAGCAGTAAGTCTACTTGCAAATTGCCAGTCTGACGTTTCAGACTTTAAACACGTGTAGTCATGCCGTTAGCATCACATGTTATAAACGTCATTGACAACAGGTGCATGATAACCGCATCATTCGGTACAAATATTTGGCCTTGTGTTTTTGGTGGCCGAATTTTTGGTACAGCCCTAATACTTGTTGCCGTGTGTGAGTTTTGATTAAGAAACTTCATCTTAAGCATTTTGATTCTGTTTCTGGTTAAAAACAAGGGTGAGGGTTAGGGCTGAACGATTAAAAAAAAACCTATTGTGATTATTTTGACAGATATTTTGATTGCGATATGATTCATAGTTTTTTTTCATCACAATTTTCATTTTTGCTGAAAAAACTATTCAAATCATGATGTGACATTTGTTGGGGTCTGTACCAAACATGTTTTCTTACATCTGAAGAAAAAAATGTGTAGACCAGGGCATCTCTGCAGCACTACAGTACTTATTTTTACATTTTACATTTACACATTAGTATACAAAAAGTATTGGAAATGATGTTCGTCATCAATTACTGTCATTGGTAATATTGGTGAAAAGAATTCTCCGTCCACATGTCGCAATGTATTTAATACCACAGACCACCGCCGTCTACACCGCCGCCTCCGCTTTTGTGTCTTTCTTAAAATGTACATTACGACCTCCTGCACCGCCGGCATCTTTGTTGTTGTCAGAAACTTTTGGCGCCGCCCTCGAGTGGATGACGTATCCATACCAACGTAAAGGAAGCATGGAAGTATGTAGGCAGTGACGGTTACAACGTTTGAAACGGACGTATCGATTTTCATACGTAAAGGGGTATAAATGAGCCTTTACTGGGGGGGCACTCTAGATGGTGGGATAGTAGACTCGACTGTAGGTCAAACCTTTCCCCAATTCATAAAATAAAGATTCATTTTTATAAGGACAAATACCGAATCTGGAGTTCCATCACAATGGATTCACCCAGACCTAAGAGGACAGGTTTTATGGCCTGGTTTGACCAGTAACAAAGATGGTCCCCTCTTAAGTGCTCCAACACAATTAACCATTGACACTTGTGATTTTGAGTGTGTGGGCTTGTATGTGTGGGGGTGAGTGGGGTGACTGTTCTATTCTGCCGCAGGCCAGATCTGCTGATGCAGGCATCCGCCGTCATCAGGCAGTCAGGCAGAAAGAAGCTACGCTTTAATAGCATCAGCTTACAGTTCCAGTTGGGCTTATTTTGTGTAGAATAGCCTCTGCCACTGATAAACATTCTGCTTCATTTAGAGCCAATCGTTTTTTTTCCTGAGTGAGCTTTGAAAAATCTCTAGTTACACTTCTGCCGGGAACGGTCGCTTTAGCAAGCGACGGATGTGTAAAATCTGACACCATATCCGGAGGACAGATCGTGTGTGTGTGTGTGTGTGTGTGTGTGTGTGTGTGTGTGTGTGTGTGTGTGTGTGTGTGTGTGTGTGTGTG
>JAOPJH010000002.1:2818213-2829994 GCA_027122575.1 Merluccius polylepis | reverse complement strand
AGATAGATAGATAGATAGATAGATAGATAGATAGATAGATAGATGGATAGATGGATAGATGGATAGATGGATAGATAGATAGATAGATAGATAGATAGATGATTCAACTTAATGGCAATAATGTTCCCCCTGAAGTGGTGTAGGATGTAGTGTCAGCATACTTCATAAGCTAATAATTAATGTTAAAAACTCTGGGATTTTCCCCCATCTTGCCAGGCCTTATAAGGATATACTACAGGCCTACTCCATTTTCCAGCATAGTTGATCATAGTATCCCAGAAAATATATATATAATTGCCTAATAAAATACCACCGCAGCAAGATTAAATCAGTTTGACGTGCTTTTCAAATACTATCCAAGTAACATTCCTTCCAATAAATGCCATTATTGAAGACTTTGTTTCATAGTAACACCAACTATACCACAATTAAAAAGGTTGATTATGGCCATTAGAAATCCATCAAAATGTTGATAACCTCAGACATGTTCTACTCTTGAACATGTGATGCAATGTAACATTTCAAGAGCCCACAATAGTGAACTGTTCAATATGTATTTCTCATTCAACTCAACAAAAACAAATCGGCTTGGTAGCCCCTTCTGTTCAGTGTGTCCTCACAAAAACTCCCGTCCAGCTACTTCACCATGTGCACGGTGCAGTAGCTGGAGGAGCTGGTGGAGGAGACCAACGTGTGCACCACTGCAGGTGTGTGCAGTGCAGCGGTAGTGACCTCCGACCTGCAGTGTGAATGACATCTGCAAATACAGTACACAGGAAGCCATGAATATCTCAACATGCAGATGAAAGCGATTGCATTCTTTGCATGCATTGCAATGTGCCGCTGTGATCTTGATAGTGGGCGTGTTATGAAAGAGGGGCAGTGAAAGTGTCTTTGCAGCATGCATCTGCACCACAGAACATCATTTCCGAAACATTGTTTCAGACTTTCAGTTTCACTTTTAGAAGTGTCACCTTCATCCATTTTAAAAGTAGCGTATAAAGCATCAACGTAATCCTTTCTCTAAAATGGCCGGGTTGTTACAGTCCAGGCAATGACCACAGAAAGAAAATAGATTCAAAGACAGCAGAAATAGATTGCAACAATGTTATTTATTAAATGTATTTTGTCAAGAGCACAGTACATCTGGTCTATTCAGCGGACCGAGCACAGTCTCCTGTGTGCCCCAGTTTACATTCAGGGCACAGCAGTATACAATATGCAACATCCAGTAAACAGTCCATGTACATGTATAGGCCAGCAGATCACAAGCAGATTGGCCTGGCAGTGCTGAAGGGTGACATTACCTACAAGATTACACCATAGCAATAAATACTAATACTGTTGGTAAGTGATGACAATATTGTCCTTCTTGAGCCCAAATTGCCATGTGTAACCCCCATATATTAAATTGATGGAAGATTTTGAGACTTTTGTCCATCAGAATGCACAACTGTTTAAATGTCAATACTGGTCATTAGTACGTACAACGTGCAAACACATCTCAGCACATTCCAGTATTAACATTTTAGTTGGGAATCATGGGCCTAGGATGTTGAAAAATAACGCTAATATATTTACACAAATTCATATTTTTTTGTTTTTGTTTTAATTGTGTTGCAGCTAGTTTTTTTTTTTCTTTCAAAATGCTATTTTGTATTGTTTTTCAAAATAGATTACTAATTTGTCACTACTGAATACATAAACATTGCTTTATCATTATAATGGCTGTAATAATAACTCATAACTTCACATGGGGAGACAAGAGAAGCAAGCGCTGATGTCCAGCATACAGAAAGAGAGCGTCAGGAGGTAAAAGTGGAAGTTGTGTTCAAGAACCACGGTGGTTCACAAGAGTGTAGGTTCACAAGGTAGGAGGGAAACAATCAAAAAACCAAAAAGAACAAAAAGACACAGAAAATACACCCAAACCTTAAGTCAGATCAGGAATAAGAAACAAAAAACCCACCATACTTTAGATCAGACGGCATCCTACATGCCCTTACTAGTCTGTGACAGCATTTTGGAAATGGAGCAATGCAAATACAAGCTCTATTGCTAAAATGCAAATGCTCAAAAAGAACCCAGTTCAGTTTGAGCTTTGCAAGAGCGGACAGCGACCCAGACTAGTTCTAACACCGAGCATTTTGCCAAGCAAGAGACAAAGAGCCAGCTCAATCCTTAATGCCAATGAAGACCTTCTGCAATACACACGCACACAAAAGCAACACAAAGGAAACAAAGCAAATGTATAGGACACACAGGAATAGTTCAGGAAATTTACAATTGAGACATCCCCAATAAAAGTTAAATTATCCAAAACTGATCAAGGTGGTCAAACTTTTACACAGCCATCAGCAAAATTACATTTTTTGTCTCATTTTGTACAAACGTGAAACAATGCATAAATCGTACTTGTGGCAGACGATCTGAAGGGGAAAGGCAATACTAAAACGGCTTTAAAACGGAGACGCACACAAGTCAGGAAACTCGAGAAGCCAAATATTTATACTTATTTACCAATTATTTACATGGATTACATGGTTTTAATAACTACGCAAAATAAAGTCCAAGCTCCAAGTTTAGTAAACCACGCACAGTGGTCTAAGGGTGTGACGGGGAACTGCTTAAAACATGCAGTGGTGTCAGTGCTCCCTCTAAGCCTTTTGAAGGGTGAAATGGTGCCATGACATGCAGAAAGCAACACGGAACGAGAGAGACAGAGAGACCAACCAGCTCAGTTCTTGCCATTTTGAGTCATTTCATAGGGTCAGTTAAGATTCAGGATGATGTTTTAAGAGCCTCATTACTGTGTGAAACCATGCATTTTGTTTCTTCCATTTTTGGAGATATGGTGAAGATTTTGCTATTGAAAAAGTTAAATTCTTGGTCAAGGTTTTGGGGTTTCGATGTGATCTGCCCAGCAACAGATTGTACACTAGATTATTCTATAGCACAGATTGTGCTGGATTGTGCTGTGATGGCTCTAAACGTGTTTATAACTGAATAGCTTGTGTCTGGAGAAAAATAAACAAATCTAATGCACATTTCACTACTTTTTTGCTTAGATTTAGGGTAAAAGGAGAGACCCGTGTTCTCAACTTGTAGCTCTGCAGTGAGTTGGTGTCTCGTCTGTCCCATTGTTGGCAAAAGCAGCAGCAGCAGCAGCAGCAGAGGGGCTTTTAACATCTAATATGCATAACCCCCAACTGAACGCACATTAAATTTACTCTGGCAGAAGCATTTTGAATTTTGGGTTCTAAAAGTTTCAAAGATGCCACTACATTTGCTGAAAGCAGCCTACAAAGATGTAATAGATGTATAAATAGCTGTCAAAAATAGGAAAGATCTTAAGCATAAGCATTAGCATTACAGACTACATTTTTTAGCGCCGTTGGTAGCTACTATCTATTTGTTTTCACTAGAGCTATTACAATACTCGAGCTTGCTAACAATGTTAGCGAACTGTTGGCTAATAATTACATATTTTTGAGCAATGCCTACAGGAGATGGGCAAGCATGCATAAAAGCAGTAACATCAATTGTAGTTAATCTGCTGTCAGAGATGGCCATTGTTCTAACATTTATTTGCGCGGTGAGCATGTTGTGCTGTTCAAATGCTAACGCATGCAGTCATTTCCCCCTGGGTGAGCGGGCGACGAGGCGGTGGCTAGCGCGGCAGGCGGTAAGAGGACAGGCCTAGAGGGAGCACTGATTGGCTCACTGGTGTCACATCAACACGTCCAGGTCGTCACTGACACGGTCCTCCTCCTCGGTGACCCGCAGCGACAGCACCTCCTCGTTCAGGAAGAGGCCACTCAGGTGCTCCTTGCGGGCCTGCCGCTGCTCCTTGAGCTGCCGCTTGCGCTGGGCCTTCTGCTGGAGCTTGCGCTGCTTTGAGCGTTTCTAAAGGGGGACACACCGAAAGAGAAGTTTTGGAGAGATGTGATCGAACGACGTAGCACGAATGAATGGGACGTCGCCTACATAAGCCAAGAGATTTATGTTCTGGAAATAAAACTGGTGTCTATCTGCAGGTTTCAACCAGTTCAATTTAGGACTTTCAAATACCGCTTTAATACCCCTTAGAACACAATTGAATACCGATTTCATGGCCCAGCGGCATATAGGTAAATTACAGGCCTCAACCTGGAATTGTTTAATAAGTATACACATTTATTGACATAGTGCCAAGCAGTAGCAGTGCTGCTTGTTTGATAGCAAAAGTATCAGCTTGTGCAGGGAGGCAAATACAAATCTATTTCACATAAAATACATAAACGTTTGACATTTATCGGTTTTTATTATTTTTCCTCTCCCGGCAGTCACAAAACATATTTGAGACCTACGCAAATTATATTGTTGAATTCAAGACTGTATAATTCTTTTAATACCTCTGCAGGTATATAAAATGGTAACATAATGCGAGCTTTTCATCCAGACACCCCGAAGAGGTGGCAAGCCAAAACACACAGACACACACAGTGCTTCCTCACCTTGGAGTCTCGTATGCGTTCGGCAGCACTGGAAAGGTTCCCATCGCTGTGGGCTCTGCTGATGTTGGCCACGCTGCCACCGCTACAGGCGGAGGCTGTACCACCGCCTACACAGGTCAGATAGGAGGAAAGACCTAAGGAACCACTTGTAACATGGCCTGTCCAAATAAAGTGTTCAACAGTTGTCTTCCTTGCCTTGGGACTAGCCAATCAGATAACTAGATTAGCCAATTAGAGATACTACTATGATAGGTCCACCACCTGTGTCCTGGTACATAAAAGGAGCAGACCCGTAATTAGTGTTATGAGTGACACCCATGGTTGTCCTACGATGACGCCTCTGAAAAGGGTCTATTGTATGCGTTAAATGCCTTATGCTCTTGCATCAGAATGTTTTCCTCATCACAAGCTGCCTCTGTGCCGGCAGCCGCAGTTCCTCTGCTTGGACACAACAAGACACTTGCACCGCACCAAGTCTAACGCTACGCGCTCCTTACCGGCGACAGAGTTGGAGGCGGTGGAGCCGGCGGAGGAGCTGGCGGAGCTGACCATGCTGGCATTGCTGCTGCTGGCGCCGCTGACACCGCTGGTGCTGGCGCTGCTGTGGCCGCTGCGCTTCCAGCTGTCCCGCGTGCTGCCGGCCCGCTGCCGGGGGCCGTGCTCCCGGATGTAGCTGCGCACCTGCAGGGGGCCGGGTGGGAAAGCAATTAGCATAGACAATACTGATTCATGCTTAACAAGGACGTTTCACTGCTTGATGGTAGGTTTTTATGGGGGGTTATTTTGTGCAGTGAAGGTTTGGTTTGTGAACCAAATGCGATGGAACTGTTAAGAAACGCTTCCATTTTGGGACACATCCTTGCTTTCATTTCGTGTCACAAACTTCCAAAAACAAAAGTATGTTGTGGGCCATTTAACAGTCATAGCATGCAGCCAGAATCCAAAATTAACTTTTCGAATTTTGTATTTATACTTGCCAGAGTGTAAAAAATGTACCGGCCATGCAATTGTTTTAAACGTAACCCTGAATTCTTTTTTACCTGCCAAATGGTCAAATATATCTGCCAATATATCTGCTGGTGGCAAATATATTGGACCCTGAAGCCTAACTGCATACTACAAATGAAGTAAGTATTAGTATGCACTTCTGAGGATTTCTTAAAGGCCCCATGAAATGTAAAATACATTTTCCCAGTGTTAATCCCGTGTCCCTGTGTTAATTGTTAATTCATCTCTTATTATTTTTTACATCAAAATCCCCGTCTTTTCACCTTCTGTAAAACGGTTTTAAATATTTGATGCCTCATCCTGCACTCAGGGGCGTTTACTAATCTTGTGTCCAATGAAAATCCTTTCTCGAGTTTTTGGTCCTCCACAACAGAGAGCAGGCTGTCGTCATGGCCTTCCATGTTGAGCTGCTAGCCACTGTCAATCTAGCGGCACATTCAGCGCTATTGGCTACTGTAAACGCCAATCAATATCCAAGACAAGTCCCTCCCTAGCTTTGTGTTTTTTACTGGAAATACGTAAATATGCAAATATGCGGAATCAAAAAGCACTGACTTCCGTTTCCCAGGGCATTTAATATGAGAAAATGTGCATAATTCAACTAACCCATCTATAGGCAAGTCCGGTACTGACCTGTTTGAGTTTCTCGTCCGTGAGGCAGTTCAGCTCAATGATGAACTCACTGTCTGTGGGGGATATCTGGGCGCAGGGATCAATGATCTTGATGATGTCCAGCTGCTCCCGGAGGCCCATCTCCGTGCTGACCTTCCTGCTGAGGTACTCGATGTACTCCACCTGGGGCACGAGACACACACACAGGCTACTTGTGTTGCTCTACTACCACTGACTCCATTGTAGACTTTTCTACTTTAGAGACACTGCTCATAGTGCATCCACATGGAAATGGCTTTCAAACATATGTATGAAACATTTTTAGCATAAACAGGTGTTTAGCATGTTGTATCAAGCACATAAACAAGGTTATTTTTCAGGGAAAGCGAGCCATGGCGAAGAATTTCCACATGCAATAGGCAGGTCCTTCCTGGTGAAACAGTCATGTTCCTTGGTTATGCCTCACAATACGTTTCCGGTGTCTCTTGGTCGAAGACGTTTGGGGTGTACCTGTTCGTCATTGGTCATGGCGCTCCAGGGAAGCTCGTCTAGGTTACGGTGTGGGTGTGGGTGAGGCTTGGTCTTCCTCTTGGAGAACAGACAGGGAGAACTGGGCACACTCGGGATGATGTCAGAGAGCACATCGCTGCCACTGGCGATGTCACTTCCTGGTAGCTGAGAGGGCACAGTTGTAGAGACACATGTTTCAGACCTAATACGCTGTAATTACAGTCTGCAGAATAGTGGAAAATTGGAATTTAAATTATTTCGATGACACTCAAAATTTCTTGCTCATTACACAAATATATCATACTATTTCTGAGAGTTAAATCATAAAATACATGTTGAAATAGTTTAAATTAATTTGGCAACTTTGTTCACACTATAGTTCACAGAGCACCAGAGTAAGGATATTATTTTAATAACTAATGCTGGATAAATAATGCGGCATGCGTGGGGCTGCCATTAAAAACATTTCTTCAGCACAGTAGCCATGATTAAATAACTGAATAACATAATGATCAGCGACATACCTGCCATTCAAACTCGCTGTCAGACCAGTCCCAATAGGTGCTGATGGAGGAGGAGACATCGCTGCAGACACTGCCCTCCGGGAACAGATCCAGTGATGTCAGTTCCTGGTCGTCCAGGAGGGAGTAGCAGTCATCCTGGTCCCCCACGGAGACGGAGGAGAACAGTTCCTCGCTGCACTCGGAGCTGGCAACGCTGGTTCCACATGACGTGAGGTTCCACCTGTGGAAGACACAGAAAGTAGTGGAAATCATCCCACCCGTCAAAAGACCATCAACTTTTCTCTGAAAACTAGCCATTATAATTTAAATTAAATACATGTTAGTAGGAGCTACCCCATTACCATACCTACCTACCACTAGACAAAATACATTTGAGTTGAAGGGTACTTTACAACTCTCGAACAAATTAACCTAATGTCCATCATCACGCATCAGGTACTTCCAATATAATATCAATGGCACAGCGAAAGTCTCCGCACAATCCCATGCAGATGCGCTCCGTCTGCCTACCTGTTGCTATGGAAACGACGCAGTGGATCCGTCCTGTGACAAGACGAAAGCTGACACCCAAAGTCACTGACGTCCAGGGTCCCCACGTCACTGAGGTTGGCCCTCTGGGAGAGGAGCGGGAAAGGCTCCTCAGGGGCCAAAAACTTCTCATACAGCGCCTCGGACATAGCTGCAGAGACGGAGGAAGGGAAGCAAAGGGCTGGACGTTTTATTCCATAGTGCAATGTCATGTAATGAAGTTTAATGTATGTAATAAAAGTTAAGAAATTAATTTAAGTATAACAAAATAAGTTTGACATGTGTCCAAAACAAGATTTTTAATACGATGAAAATATGTTTTACAAACAATGAAACACCATAAACAAAGATTGCATATCTTTTGCATATCCAAAAAAGATGATTTAGTCTCTTTTTTGATCACAAAAGAAGCCAAGTGGTTTGGTCTGTGATCCTGAGATGAACAACACTGATACAACACCACTTGGACGACCAGGCCATTGAGGCATCATTTAGAAAGCCACAATATGTGTGGGATCAGGACCCCCACTGAGGCCTCATCAAAAACCGTTATGTTTGTTTACAGCCGACGTCAGTTACACAACATAATACAATATAAATGAAACACATGTCAACAAAGTTTTTTATAGCAAAAACTGTATTCTGTGGTTGTTTAAATGTGTATTGTGTTATGCTTTGAATTTGGCGTCTGCGAAGTCCAGACAGGCAGAGAGTTGAAGTAATCCAATAAAATAAGTTAACCAACTAACATTAGCAGTATTTCCAAACACGTTCATGTACTCGCATTACATTATGTCGGTCAAGCAAAACTACTTGACATCTGAATACAGACCAAGCATGTTGGGGAAATTAGCTTTTGGAGTTGAAGAAGGGGTCGATCGGAGACGTTAATAAGTCATGGAAGCTAGCTGGTTGAGCTAACTAGCCGCTAGCGGATAGCATAGCGCTTAGCTAACCCAAGCGTGTTGTTGTTGACACAGCATCGGTAGGCCTGCTGATTGTGATTCGTTGGCCTCGTGAGATCAAAATGGGGGGCGAAGGTGACAACCTCACCGATACTGTACCAAAAACGACATTAAACCCGAACGATAAGAGTAAAATAAAACACAATTTGATGTCGTTAGCTGGTTGCTAGCACCCCCAGGTCCACGCAACGTAAGCATAAACACACACTGCCACTTCCATTGCCCAACATCTCGACAATCGTCTGAAGAGATGATTACAATAACAATAAGGATGTCTGTGTCATTCATATACATACTAACCGTTGACGTTTATTGTGTCATTCCTGGTACCTCCATTTGCAAAATCCTTTCTTTGCACTGACAATCTTATGCAATCACGTCACTGCCTGGCGGAGCAGTGGGCGTCACGTGATCTCAACGCGGAAGTGGTGAACTAAATAGCGCCAGTGAGCGTTGACTTCTGTATTTCTGTATTTGTATTTTATGGTTTTTATTCGTGCGCATTTTATAACATTGCACGGTTGAATATGTCGTCAAACCAAACAAAAGATTCCAGTTTTTTGGGCGGGAGGATACCTCCTGAGATTGAGTCAATGTCTAAATATCTTAAGGATGTAGACCAAGAGATGTTCAGAAAAATACTGAAAGGTAAATGCATTTAAGTGTAAGATATTAATTCCAATGTCCATGTTTATGTGTGAAATATGTCATCTATTATTAAGTAAGTGTTGTTCATTGCGTGTGCACTGTGCACAATGTCAAGTGTGCCACAAACAGGTTTTATATGTAAAAATGTTCTCAGATAAGCTACTTCCA
Source organism: Merluccius polylepis (assembly GCA_027122575.1). Taxonomy (NCBI): domain Eukaryota; kingdom Metazoa; phylum Chordata; class Actinopteri; order Gadiformes; family Merlucciidae; genus Merluccius; species Merluccius polylepis. The sequence goes on along the minus strand of JAOPJH010000002.1, from coordinate 2,820,535 downwards.
TACATTATATCAAATGGGTTCTTCCGGGTGATTATAACCCAGTGTTTTATCCCAGGTGGCAAGACTTGACATGGCGGCTCTCAACATGTGTTATATTTGAGAGAGCATCAATGTTGTATAATGGACCCCGTTATCAATATCCGTTAAAAGCTCATTGGATGATAAACCACAGGTCACTGACTTGCCACTTTCAACAAGACATTCACATCAATACCAGCCAGCACACATTCTGTGATGTATCCGTGAATACAATATACAGTGAACGACACTGGTTCTAGAAGAGCTGCTCAATTTCAATCATCCTTAAAAAGTAACATTTCATTTTTCTTCTTTCCAGCTCTTGTGAGTAGCATAGAAGGGAGAGACTGTCGAGAGGTGATGAAGTCGATAGCAGAGAGCAGCGTGATCCCAGAGGAGAAGCTCAGTCACATTGTGGCTGGGATGTACAGAGTGCTGACCGAGGCCATCCGCATCCCGACGTCGTCTCTCAAACAGGAGGCAAGCCTTGTCTAATAAGACATATATTACATAATTGCAGTAAAGTAATTATCACATATATTACGTGACATAACTAAGATGAGTTAACGGCAGCTGTGTTCTCAAAACGCTTAAGGAAATACTAATCTGTCAACATACCATTGGGATCTGGTTGACTTGACATGATCTTGTGCTGTCCTTCCATTTAGGCATTCAAAGAAGATCTCAGAGAATTGAGGCAAGTCTATTTCACAACACAATCTCTATGCTGTGCTGCCCTCTTTGCCAGGTGACCCTGGCAAAAGCGGTTTTAAATATCATGTGTGATCTACCTGCATAATAATAGTTGAATTAAAAAAAACTCATATCTGACTATAAAGCAGGAATCTCTTTGTACGTATGTCCTTCGCATGTCTCGAGAACAGTTCATCCTATGTACTTCGTACTACGTTACAACCCAACTCTTCTTCACTTCTCTGGAGTCTGACCATAAGCGGAACAGCGGCACTCTGCCATTGCAACTCAAATTGTATATGTTTGCCATACTAACTTATGTATTTGTAGGTAGGCTATTTGATTCCACCAGTCTGTAAGTCTGTTTTTCGATTGGCTGTTTTTCCGATCGACTTCGCACTTGGCGGGTGTATTGCTGAGGAAGTGCAGTGTCAAGTGTGAAGTTGTTTGAATGAGCGGTTCTTGAGAAAGTACTTGAGGCCAAGCAATCGGCCACTCACACACAGTTTCATCTAGTTTAAATATATTCTGTCTTGTTCTGTTATTAGGATACATGAAGACTTTATCACCGATTTTGCCAGTGTGGTGTTTGGAAGCCGGTATGTTATGTTTTACCTGAGTCACTTAAAAGCAACATTGAGTACATAAGTGTCGTGTATAAGTATAAGTATCATGCCAGAATGTCTATACCACTATAGGTGTATTGTATTGTAGTGCATCGTGCATAAAGAATCAAATTACAATGGATATGTGGCTGTTAACTTTAAATTGGGATGAAAAACGCACCCTTTGAAATTATTCTAAGAACAGCATGGCAAGATTTTCGGCCTATTAAGAATTGACTTGCATAGGTAATGTTGTATGGCAACACGGCGAGGAAGTTTTTAGTTTCAAATCTTTCTTTTTATTTGCAGTCGTGCAGCTTTAGAGGCTGTGACGTCACAGCACGACCCTCACTTACCCACTCTAGATGACCTCCGGTGGCGAGTGGATGTCACCATCTCTACCAGGTAACACTCTCAGTCTCAGGGACAGAGAATAATGTCAACTCGAGAACTTTGAGCATCTGAAATAGTGCTGCATTGCTTAACTCGTTGCGTATTGCTGTAGTTGCCGTAGTGTGGTGTGACCACACAGTCTGACCGCATGAACCCACCACTGTGTATATCACTGCTTAATTACTAGAGATGGGACCGATCCCATCCAATATCGGTATCGGGTGCCGATACTGACGTAATCCACTCATCGGATATCGGACGCCGCCGATCCACGTACCGATCCAGATTCCATTCCATAGCTTGAACCCGCCATAACATAACGTGAGACAGTGCTAAGTACTAGTAGTAGTGAGATAGTAACGTTAGCAGTTGGCTAACTCAACAACATGTCCTTAGTTTGGAGATATTTTAGTCTCAAAACACCAAAAAGCAAGACAGCAACGTAATGTGTGTAAAACCAATGTTCCGAGGGGTGGAAGTTTTGCTGCATTGATTGATTGATTGATTGATACTACCAGTTTAGTGACGCATCTGCAAATAATAATAATAATAATAATAATAATAATAATAATAATAATAATAATAATTATTATTATTATTATTATTATTATTA
>JAOPJH010000002.1:2780756-2788494 GCA_027122575.1 Merluccius polylepis | reverse complement strand
TGTGTGTGTGTGTGTGTGTGTGTGTGTGTGTGTGTGTGTGTGTGTGTGTGTGTGTGTGTGTGTGTGTGTGTGAGCTGATGTGTAAACTAAGGAGCAGAAAGATAAATGCGCAGTGAAGCGTAAAGGGGAAAGGCTCCTCCCCTCCTGTTGCAGGTACCCCAAGGCAGTTAACTCATGACAGCCACAGGCTAGCACTGGTGTGCGCAACCCAGCACACAAGTTATCTCCTGGCTACGAAGACCAGTTCTGACATCTAAGCTGCGTACGTAGTGTACTGCACCACAACCACATGAAAACATACACACCTTAATTATTAAGCCCTGCTCAGACATGCTAAAACTAAACCAACAGATTGAGAGAGGGAGCGACCGACACGTGCCGATGACATCATCGGCACGTGTGTGTGTGTGTGTGTGTGCATGTTACCTGGACAGCACATCCCAGAATCAGCAGTAGCAGTCTCTTCAACTCCTCCATGCTCTTGGCTAATGGACAACGACAATTTCAAAACAACATTACCTCTATGAAAAGCAGTCAGGCCAAATTATTGAAAGATAAACAAATTTACTTTTTTATCTTGTTATCTCATTTCCATAGTAATATTATTCACATATTCAACAATGTATGCAAAAAAGGAATTCAAACACAACTTCCTCTAGAGCTACATTATTTTGGCAGTGAGGTTTTCTAACTTACTTCATATTATGAAAGTAAGATTGCAGCACTCTAAAAGTCACTTCATGTTGTCTTTAAGCTATACTTTGAGTGTAATTTGTTAGAAATCCTGTAGCCATCCGTCAGCTATTAGAGGGTGAAATGCTGTGTGAGAATATCTGTTCTAGTTGACTGGGCCACTGTATGAGACCATTTAGATTTGAGACCAGGCAACCATCTTGCCTATCAATCACATGTGCACACATACACAGTTATCATAGCTCCACCACAGGTGTGTGAATCTCTCCCCATCAACCCACACTGTTATTCTTAGAGCAAGGGAAGTCTCCTACATCAAGGGGATTTAGTTATAATTCTTTAAAAAAAACATTTAATCTTCGAAAGTCATCTCATCTCGCTTTATAATTGTAGAATTTAGACTACATTTGCAACAAAAAGCAGGAATTGTTTTCTGTTTTTCTACAGGCTCATTATCTAAAAGGTCACAGACCTTAAACCCATTGTATGAAGCACAAACACATGAGCCAGCAACGATGGCTAATAACTCACTAATATTCATTACGAACAGTGCAGGCCATACAATTTGATTAACATACCCTCCAGAAATATATAGGCCTATGGAACAAGGACATAAAACCACTGTGTGCAAACATCTACGTGTGTGTTTGTATGTGTATGTGTGTGTGTATGTCAAGGTGTACTAGTCACACGTACGTACGTTCGTGTGACTATTTAGTACAAATCAGCGAACTATTTAGTACAAATCAGCCATGCAGACCACACGTTTGTGCGGTTTTATCTGTTTTCGTCATTTATGTAGCCTTAAATGGACTAGATAGACCTTTCCAGGTAATCAATCAATGAAACTAGGATAATAATAGGCCTATTCATAATTATAGGCTAATAATATTAGTCTATTATTCATCGTTTTTTGTTTTAGCTGTATTGTCATTCATGTTCCTATAACACAGAGGAGCCTGAATGGATTAAAAAAAAAATAACAACTGACTATTAGCCTATAATTATGAATAGGCCTATTATTATCCTAGTTTCATTGACGAAAACAAATAAAACAAAATGACGAAAACAGATAAAACCACACGAACGTGCGGTCTGCATGGCTGATTTGTACTAAATAGTTCGCTGATTTATACTAAATGGTCACACGAATGTACGTACGTGTTGCTAGTACACCGTGACCCTTCTCACCCCACCATAAAGGAATGTGCACGCAGATGTACGGACACACGCATACGCGTGTATAGGAGTCACACGTGCGCACGAACGTGCGTTCTGCATGGCTGAGTTAAACTCATCACATGCAGACAAACGTACGTACATTCATGTGGTACTTTAAGTAAAAAACCACACGAATGTACGTATGTGTGGCTAGTACACCGCGACCACACACGCACACACACACACACACGCACACGCACACACACGGACCGAGGTGTCCACATTCGATCCACCCTGATGTGCCATGGTCAGGTGCAAGTGTCTCGTGTCTCTGATGAATCAAATACTCGTGCACTTCATTTAAACTTTATCCACACATGCAGGAACCGTGGTGGAGAGATAAACGCGATACGGTAAACGCGTATCCCATGATGCACCACATTAGTGTACTGCTGGCGGCCACCAGGGAGACACATGCAACTACTACATTCTAAAGTTATGTACGTTTATATTGTATTTGCATTTTAATATGATGTTGTTAACGTACACATGGGAAGTGATTACTCTTCGATTAAAAAACCCAAGGTAGTTGGTATATACTTAGTGTGTATTCAAAATTTGCACAATACTTGCTGTTAGGCAAATTTGCAGCTATAATAGCCAAGCTCAATTAACAGAGTGTAGAGAAACTGATCATGTAGAAAATGAGGTGGAAACCTGTTTAAGTTTTGAACATACCCGAGGTGCGTGCTTGTACTTCTGGTTTCTTGGGCAGGGCAGGCTTAATGCTGATTGGCTGAGTCAGGCAAGGCTTTACACTGACTGGTGGAGAAGCAACACCCTTGTGGTCAATTGGCTGGGCTGGCGGCTCAGGGATGGACTGGGGAGATGATTGATGAATTAGAAACTAATAATAATAATAATTTATATCGCAATTTATTAGCCAATTCATAAGTCAATTGATTAGCCAATGAAAACAGTTTTTCCAAGTAATTGAACTAGAGATTTAAAAGTTTGAACCTATAACAGATTTAACGTTTACTCTCATCTCTTCAGTGAGAGTGAACCAAGCCTCTGCCCCTGTACAGCTCTTTTTCTGACCTGAGTGCTCTCCTCCTCGCCGTGGCGAGGAGGAACCGCCACCGTCCTCCTCAGCCGGACTCCGAATGGGTTGTCATGGTTCCCCTCCACCAGCACCGCACTCTCTGTGGAGCAGACCAGATGCAGTATTCATGCGTACGTTGTGAAAGACAAGGCGATTTCAATAACCATATCATTTGGTTATGGTCTTGAGATAAAGTGGAAGCGGACATTTCTTCTTTTTCTTCTAAATAGTTTTTACAAAGAATTATCAAACAATCTGCACAATCAAAGTTTTGTTTTGAATTACATTTGTTAATTTCTGGTAATGTGTAAGGGGAGTAGGTTTGTTAGCGGCCATTCTAGCCACCGTTCTAGCAACTATTGGTAGGTGGCAAGATCTCCGATCCAACATTGTAATTTATGTATATTAAAATGTGATTTTACCATCTGGGGCTGAAGTGGAGGAGGTGCGGAGCTTGATTGGGGAGACTCCGGGGGTCTTTGGACTGACGGGACTCAGGGTCACCTCAGCCGACGACACGCTCACCCTCCCTGCTTTAGATGCCACCGCCACCACGTCCATCTTGTCGTCGGACGCCAAGGGGGAGGGAGGAGGAGAGGAGGGGTGGGGGCTGGTGACGGGAGTCTCTTTGGTGCTCTCCACCTCCCCTCCAGAGAGGAAGGTGGGTGCGCATGTGAGGCTCGCCCCGCCCTCCTGGTTGCTGCCATCACTGAGTGGTGGCTTAGCCTCCTTCTCCATGGTAACGGGCACGAGGTCGGAGAGCCGACTCGGCAACTCTCCCTCTCCTTCTCTTTCTTTGTCTTCTCCTCCTCCCCCTCTTTCTTGGTCTTCTTCTTCGGTGGTCACTTCAGTGGTCACCCCTCCGTCTTCAGCTTCATCCCCTGGTTCATCCTGAACAACCACAGTCCGTCCTTCTGTACTTGGCGCTACGGCCGCGTGAGTGACGAGAGTAGCTGGCTCCTCCTCCTCGTTCGCCGTTATCTCTGTGACATCATCAGGAGGAGACACGTCTTCCTCTGAGCGATGGCCCTCAGGACTAGCGGTGGACGTGGTATCGGCATTGGCGGCAACGGCAGCAGGGGCTGCTTCGACAGACGGGATGTTTACGCCTTGGTCCGGCGCACTTTCAATGCCAGCGTCACTGTGAGACGGTACTGTGAGGAGCTGAGGGGGCAGGACGGTGGAGGTGGTAGAATGGTGGCCGGGCTCTGGGTCCTGCTCCGTTTCCATGTGGACTACGTCACCTTGGCTCGCCGCGTCGGCAAGGGTTTCGGCTCCGCTGGCGTCTAGTCGGCCGGCTTTGACAACTGCCTGGTCCACTCCCTCGGTTTCCATGTCTGGTGATTGTTCCGCTCTCAGCTCCATCGCTTCCATGTCCCCTTCCTTCTTCAGACTCTGGTCCTCTTCTCCTTCTCCTTCTCCTTCTCCTACTCCTTCATCTTCAGAGCTTTGCTGAAAGGCGCCTTCTTCTTCTTCTTCTTCTTCTTCTACTTCTTCAGGCGTCGCTACATGCACTGGGTTTGATGCCTGGTGTGTATGTTCTTGCTCCACTGTCGGAGAGGCCAAGATGATGGTGTCGACTCCTTCATCATCTTCCTGTTCCGGTGCGGCGGCCGTCGGTTGCACTGTTTCCTCCGCCCACTCTTCATCTTCGAGTGCATCATCCTCTTCGTCTACTCCATCTCTCTCCTTTTCCCTCTCTCCCTCCACCTCGTTCTCCTCTCGCTTCTCCGGACACTCATTCTCCACTGCCGCCTCTCTCTCGACTTCAATCGATTCCTCCTCTTCCTCACTCTCCGCCACATGGTTGTTATTGTCATCATCTTCGACGAATTCGTGTTGATCTATTCCCTTCTCCTCTTGCTCCACCTCAGTCTCTTGCAGTCTCTCACCTTCACCAGAGTGTATGGTATTTTCTACTTGATCTTCATCATCTTCTTCTTTGGCGGGTGATTCTAGTAAGGCGCCCTGAGCCTCCCTGTTTTCTGTCACCTCTTCTTCCTAATCAGAGAAGAATAGTGAGAAAAAAACAGCAAAAATTAAGAAGAGGGTTGGGGCATGAAACGTTAAAAAAAATTATATTTACGTAATTCTTTCCACATAAATAACACATTTAATACATTTAATGGTTTTCTTTCAATACATTTAGGATCTGAACTTCCGAATACTCACTTGTAGTCCAGAATGTTCCATCACTTCTTCCTCCTGCTCTTCTCTCTGTCCATCCTCCTCTTCTTTGACGTGTCCTACAGCTGGACAAGAAGGGGTGGGGTCAACAAGGGCAGGCTCCTCCTCTTCTTCTGTTTGTGGAGGAGCAGGAGCAGAGGGAGGTACTATATGACAGACCGTCCTCTCCACCTCCTCTTCTTCCTCTACCATGGCGTTCTGTTTTCCTTCCTCCATCTTGGTCTCCACTCCGTCGCTATAGAGCACCTCCTCCTCCTCCTGCTCCTGCTCCTTCTCTGCTGCTAGCTTCTCCAGACCAACGTAGGCGCTCTCCACCAGGGAGGAGTGGAGGGGACTTCCCCTAAATGAGCTCAGCACTTCCTGCAGGAAGGACCCCTCCTCCTCCCCTTGCTCCATCTCCACCTCCTCCTCTCCTCCTCCAAGGAGGACTTCGTGGCTCTCTTTGGCCCCATAGGCGGTGCTGGGGGGGTCCAGCAGGTACTCTGTCTGGCCAGCAGGGGGCTCTGCTGAGTAGCTGGGGGAAGGCAGTAGGAGAGTCAGAATCTCACATTCTCAAAACCACTATATCATTATTACACAACGCAGACAATGACACTTGTTGGGTGGTGCATTATATAGTGTGTCTCACAGCACACAGGACCATGTTGCAACAACAACTCAAAATGTCACCACAACACAACACCACTCTAAATAACAACACCGTTTCATACACAACAGCAAAATACAGCAACACAAAGTAACGCCATTCCACACAACACAACTGTGCACCACGTACCAGTATGATATAACAAAAGCATATCAGGTTACAATATTATACAACACAACACCCTATCACATGACAATATATTATACAACACTTACCCACGTAACACTTAATCATATAACACAACACGGTATTATCTGAAACAACACCAGAACCACATAACACAATATCACGTAACATATCACCACACTATGTAACACATTTTATATAGCCCAACACCATTTAACACTATGTTCTTTAATCATGCCCCATAACACTATCACATAACACACAACATGTAACACTACGCAAAGTACACCCACACAACCATCTGGCAGCTGGTCACCTTGTAGTATCCAGAGAGGAGGTGGGGGTAGGGGAGGAGGAATCGGAGAAGGAGGCTGCGGCCTGGGTCTCCTCCTCCTCCCCCTCTTCATCCTCAAGGAGGCGCTGTGCCCTCACACTGGGGAGAGGAGAACACACAACATCCTGGATAGCTCCCTCCTCCTCCTCCTCCTGCTCCTCCTCCCTGGCATCTTGCAGCTGGGAATGTTTGGAGTGCTGTGGTGTTGTTGCCTCCTGCTCCTCCTCCTCCTCCTCCTCCTCCTCCTTCTCCTCCTCCTCCTCCTTCCCCTCTTCCTCCTGCTCCTCCTCCTCCTTTCTCTCCTCCTCCTTCTCCTCCACCTCCTCCTCCTCCTCCTCTTTTCCTGTCTCCGCCTTCATCTGGGTCTCTTCTTCCTCCTCCTCCTTCTCCTCTACGTCTTCCTCCTCTTCCTCCTCTTCCTCCTGCTTTAGTAACAGCCGATCGCTGCTAATGTCTGGACAACACAAAGGAGAAAGCGGCACATCGAAAGGTCAACGTAGCGACAAGAAGCGCTACAATACTAAATCACCTGATTGACATTGAGGCTTTTAGTTGTGTTGTTTATTTAAAACCTGCACTTTTCTACAGCAGCTATTTACTCCATTAAAAGATATCTGAACTACAAAGTTTCTCAAGAATAAAATGCAACGATAGTAGCTGCCGTCTGAAAGTGATACAGCTATAACCGTAGCTACAGCTCAAGCCACTAGAATAGACAAATACAAATGTGAAGACTTTATTTAGACTATCTCTCTCTACTTACTGTAACTTGAATACCATTTCTAGGCCTAGAGACATGCAAGACCCTTAGTACTGACCCGTGCTGTCCTCGTTCTGGTCCACAGGTTGTTCCTCTGCTTCGGAATCTCTCGCTGGTCGGATCTCCACTCTCTACATGGGCAAGAAGAGGCTGTAGCTTTTAACATCATATATATTAGATTTAATATAATATAATAATGCAATGTAATAGGGAACAGGGGTGTACTAGAGATGCTACATTGGTGTTTAGATACTTTTCTTTTTGCAGACAAACCACATCAATCTCTACTTAAATACCAAACAATATACTTCATGAGCGTGTGCATGTGTCATCTACAATAACGTGTTGCGTGTGCGAGTGTCGTACAGTGGCCGGCTTCCTCTTGTTACAGGCCTTGTGTCGCAGGCCCAGCTTGTGCTTGGAGGCAGAGTTGTCCAGGCAGCCCAAGGGACTGGCGGGCTGGCTGAAGTCCCCCGGCACCGCCACCAGGGGGCTCATCGCTCTGCTGGAGGCCACACACGACAACTGGGGAATTGCAGGGGAAATGGGAAACAGCAGAGAGAAAGGGGAGATGGATGAGAGAGTGTACAGTACAGTGAGTATTATGTCAGCTCGGGTTTTCCATGTAGGCGGTGGCATAATGTGGTGACATAGGTAAGTGAACTAGTCGAACTATAATGTCATGAGATTGACACTCACTTAAACACTCAACAGATGACGAGAGAG
>JAOPJH010000002.1:2750258-2760628 GCA_027122575.1 Merluccius polylepis | reverse complement strand
CCCCCCCCCCCCCCCCCCCCCCCCCCCCCCCCCCCCCCCCCCCCCCCCCCCCCCCCCACCAAGAGCAAAGGCCTTTCAATTTACAGAGAACAAAGTCTACTCTTCAGCCTGGAATTGTGATCTTTAAAAAGGAAGAAGATAGAGACTTTCACCCGGCTTCCTGTATATACTTGTCTTTTTGTGCAGTGGTGGCTTTAATTGGAGCCAAATTGTAGACCTCCCCCAAAAATCCTCCCCCCCCCACCCAACGCCGCAAAAGGTCTAACACCATTAATAGGTGCGTAACCATGGGAACTAGATCCTGGTGGATTTCTGGCCAAAGTCTACAACCAGTGGAAGAGGAACTTGGATAAAGGCCCGGCAGAAATGGCAGAAAGGCCTTTTATCTGGAGTGTGAACTGCTGCGTATTGAGATTGCTGGTTCCTCGTCAGCCCAGGGCAGGTTACCAGCACTGAGCGGGGCCGCCGGAGAGATTCACTGACAAACTATTTGCATCTGAAAGGAAACATCGGTGGAGCTTGTTGTACACCACGCTACATGCTCTCTGCCAGGCACGTGCACAGGGGGTGGCTGTGGGGACACCTGCCCCCCCCCCCCTCTTTGCCCCTTGCCTTTTTTTTTTTTAAGCTAAGGGTCTTCCTGTCGCTCTTTTCAAGAATAATGTTGAATAACAAATTTGCATTTAACTAGGAAATAAATATGTTAAATATCGGCTTGATCAACCGGCCTGTTTCCTTTTAATTGCTCAATTTTACCACCTTAATAGTTTGGAGGTTTTATATTTGATGTCCTTAATATAAAATCATCTATTTGCTGGCTAAGCTGTAGGCCTACAGGCATATTTGTATTGTAGAGATGTTAATGCTGTTAAATATATCGTGTTTGTAATAATACAGCATCACTTAACTATTTTGCTGTATTGACTTGATTAAATGTTACATATATAGCCTTAATGTTGCTGAGATAGGCTGAGATATATGGTATATGACAATAGTAATCGTACTGTGCTTCATGGTTTTTCTATGATATGTAATTAACATCTAAAGCCCAAAGCACACATATTTGTAGCGTGACCAAAAATTGAAATAGAAGAAACCTATTGTTTTAACAGAGCAAAGCACACAGAGCGTGATGTAGCACGGTTTGAGTTTTCGCCCGCTTCGTAGGACTCAGGACTGTATTTTGAAAACATTTAAGTTTGTCATGTCAGAGCCGTGTGCTTTGGGCTTAATGTCTATCTATTATAAGCTGTATTGCTATGTATATTATGATGTGGTTGTTGTTGATGAGGGGAATGTTGGAATGTGGGTTGCTGTGCCCCTTTTTTAACTTCAAAGAGCAACGTGCAGGTTGGCAGCCCAGTGCAGGTTGGCACAGAGTTCAACATTATTTTCATTCTTTTAGATGGAATTACAGCTAGACGTAGTTTAACATGACGTAACTTAAGGCGAGACAAATGCTATAGCTAGAGTGGAGCTTTGAGGCAGATGAGGTGAAAAACCCTCCTACCAACGGGAGTAACCGGCCGCAGCCTTTTCCAAGGGACCGCAAACCATATAGAGGACCGAGTGTGCCACGGCAATAATGAAGGAATGTTTAATCGGTCTCTGAGCTTTGCACTCTCGACGTTGTGTGATTTGCATTCACTCTAGCGCTAGTGTTTGTTTTACCTTTAGCTTTGTCACGTTCGAGTTAGGTTTTTGGTCTGTGCGTGCAACTCTGCATTACAAAAAGTGAATTGTAATTTTAAGTGAAAAACAATAATTAATTAGCTTTTCCCACATTAGTTAACCAACCTGCGAGTTGCCCCTTAAGCACCTGTCTGTCTAACAGTCTCTGCACGGGTCTGTTTTCCTTCCTAAAGGGAGAGACAGTTATCTCAGCAGCTTTGACAGTAACAGATTATATAATATCTATCAATAGCTAATTTATTAGTTAGCTAAAAGTAAATTTGCATCCAAAATTGTTTGTCCTAATGTGATTTGAAGCAATGGAAATCTTTTTGACGTTAAATCTCTATGAGCCCATTCTTATTTGTCCTTTCCTTAAGTTATAGTAAATAACATCCTAGTGCTCAGATATTCATTGCATTTCAGGGATATTCAAAACAGCCCTCAGGCACAATAACACTCCACTGACATTTCTTTTTCTGGAAACAGTAATTTGAAGCAAATTACTATCCCAAGTCAGGTGTGAAAGACATGAAACACAAATTCAAAATGCATTGGAAATATCCTCAAGCTTGTAGATTGCACATTTTAAACGTTACCAAAGTAAACGGCACAGCAGAAAACCAAAATATTCTCTTCTTGTTGTATGTGGTGCGCGCGTGTTTGCGCATTTGTATAAATGGTTACAGAGATCTGCCTGGATGTGTCTGCTGTTGTCTGCCGTGTGTAAGTCAATGATCTGAAAAGCATATTCTAGTCTCCAAAAAGTATAGATTTGAAGTACTTGTTCCCTATCGTGCAACAAGGCCAAATAGACTGTTGTTTTGCAAAATCTCAAATGTTTTGCAAAATCTCAATTTTGAAAATACATTTGAAACATATTTTTAAGGGTGGGGTGGGGTGCTACTGCAGGGATGCAAAACACTGCTGTTCACGCAGCAGCCATTATTAGTGTATGTGTGTTCTGTCGGTGATCTCCAGCAGCTCAACTTCAGTAGTGGGCACTGAGTAGCATTATTATGACTACTATTATTATTGTTTTTAATTTTAAGATCTCACTGGCTCATCATCCCAGTTCTAGTTCCCAGGCCCAAAAACAAAACAAAAAACACAGCTCAGTAAAAATGTAACTCCCCACCATGGGAGGAGGGGGGATAGTGATGGGGGGAGGGAGAGAGAGAGAGAGAGAGAGAGTCCATGCTTTACAGTAGGTGAGCCTCCAGCCGCAGCCAGTGCAGTCCCTGCCTGACGTAGCGCACCAGCTCCGTCATGCTACTCTGCTGGGTCAACAGCTCCATCACCACCTCCAGCTCCTGGAAGAACTCTGACACAAATAAATACAAATACATATCAATAAATATATTACAAAGATATATAAATACATATATCTTTAAATATGAATACACAATAAATGAAAAGGGCCGCTATGTTACCACCAGGTGTGAGTGTGAGCGTAGCCAATACAAGTCATTTCAAAAGCTACCCTCTAGTGCAGGGGTTGGGACTGGCAGCCGGCGGGCCACAGCTGCTAGCATTGCCAGTATTTTCTAAATACTATATGTATCTATTTCTAATGTCTATCATACCCTTCTGCAAAGTGAGTTTCCCTTGTGGGACAATAAATTATGAACTAAACTGAAGTGGTTGTGGATGCTATGTATCGTTTGGTTGGTTGCTTAAATGCCTATGACTATGGAAAGGGCCAGGTCATTTTGGGGGATTTACATTTCTTTCTTTCTAACTGTGCAATATGTTAGTTCTCTTATTATTGATTATTATTATTGTTCCTGCTTGCGGTCAACATAATGTATCTACTGAATTGAAATTAATGAAAATTGTGTGATGGCATCATGTAAGCTAATTCAAACCAATGCATTTCAAAAGCCCAAAGTTTAAGTAGGCTGGAGTATGATTACCAAATATGCAGAACATGAATTACAGCATACATTGCAGTATACATTAAACAGGCTACTATTTCTGTTTTAACTTTATTTTGATAAAGAAGCATACAATCAAAGAGAGATATTGGATTGCACTCAAATAACTCTTCCTTGACTATGGATTTTTCAGTACTGCACTGTTCAGTATTTTCTAAATTTGAATCCATATCCATTTCCATTCGATCCATTGTATTATTCTCCTGTTTACTTTTTCCTTTATATATTTATCTGTAGGAGGCCTATATGCCTATTTATAGCAGAACATGGACATGATTTGTGCTTGCCTGGGGGTTCACCGTACGTCATCAGGATCTCCTCGCTTGAACTATAAAGTACACCTCTATAAACTTCCCTAGATAGGCTATAAATATAGTTTGTAACCGATGCGATTTCAGTTTGACGTTACATCACCAATTTATTTGCTTCTTAAACTTCATAGGCCTACCTCGTTTAAAGGACAGCTTGGAAAACCTCAAACATCAAACTGAAATCACTGCGGTTACAACATTAAGAAGTCTGAATGAGCTCTAATTAATCCACTAGAACGGTGGCAGGTGAATAGGTGAGCAGAGATAATGTGAACTTAATTGTTTTGAGTCTGTTTGTTAGATGAATAGTAGGCTATTGGGAGCAGGTTTCATTCATCTGTTTAATAATTCAATGTGCTCAATTGTACACAGCGTGATTTTTGCCTCATATTTGTAGAATCATATCGTTTTAACAGAGCAAAGCACACAACGAATTGCGGCTGCATTGTTTTGCTCACTTCAAATGAGCTACATTTTTTCGCTCAAGTTTATTTTGGAATGTGGAAATTCATTCAACATATTGCATCTGTCCCAACAAGGCTGTGTGCTTTGGACTTTACCCTGCAAACGTGTATAAAATACAAAATAAACTAAGAGTGTAATTAAAAATGTCCAATGGATTCTTGCCTCCATATATGTTCTGGCCCGCCACCTTAAGGCTTGGAAAAAAAATGTCCCAAAGGCCAACTTACTTGCAGACCCGTGGGAGTGTCCACCCAGATGTATGATTACTATTACTATACTATACCGATTTTGTAGATTCAGTATGTTGGGGTTTTATTTTTTACTTGATGAAAAACTAACATTTAATTTCAATGTTTATCTTCTGGTATACACTTTCTAAACATTTGGCGCCACTTGTCACTCGCCAACAAATTCTCTTCAAAGTAAAGTCCCCCCCGCCCCTCCCTGCTTACCTTGGCTGCCAGTGGCCAGCCTCTCTGCGGTCTCCCAGTGCTCGTAGCTCCGCAGGATGTTGTTGGTGATGTTGACGTGGCTGGCAGCCATGTGGTGAATGCGCTGGGGGATCGCCACGCTGCCCGACGAGGACGAGGACGACATGGATGTGGAGGAGGAGGAGCTACCGCCGACCCCACCCCTATCCCCCCCGCTGCTGGCCGGGGATGGGCTGAGGGAGAGGGGAGACGGGGTGCCGTTCACCCTGGAGAGAAACACACAGGCACACAGAGACACACACACACACACACACACACACACACACACACATGCACACACAAACACAGACACACACACACACACACACACACACACACACGCGGCGATGGCGTTAACACCGGATGGAGGTTAAAGTGTCTTGTTAGAGGAGCGACGACCCGGACATGACCTTGTGTATGATCATACAGGTGTTTTTGTGTTGTCGCTCGTTGTGCACACACCTGAGCATGACCACATCACTCCCCCCCCCCGCGCCAGTCATGTCCGGTAAGAGCTGTCTGAAGCCATTAGACGCGCATCAACATCTCCTCTCGCCCGTGTGTGCTCCTCTCTATGCCGTTTTCGCCCTCCTTCCCTCCTTCACAGCTGTTCCAGCCTCCCCCTGCCCACATCTATCTGCCCTCATGACAAGCAATGTACGCTTCAATCTGCTGGCGTTCAGCTCTGCTGGAGGAACCTGTGTATTTCTATGTGTGTGTGTCTTGAGTGAGTGAGAAAGAGAGAGAGTGAGAGAGATAGTGTGTACACTGTATATATATATATATATATATATATATATATATATATAAATATATGTGTGTGTGCGTGTGTGTGAGAGTGAGTGAGTGGGATAGAGAGTGAGAGAGAGGGCGTGTATGTGTGTGTGCTTTCCTCATGTGTGTGTGTGTGTGTGTGTGTGTGCTTTCTTTACGTGTGTGTATGCTGCATATGTGTGTGCATGTTTTTTAATTTTTTTATTGGCTAGTGTATACTTACTTCCCATTGGTCCTCCAAGGCGAGGGGGCCTGGTGGGAGCTCTTGGTGGAGTTCTACATGGAGACCATAAAACAACACATTTTAGATTTTAAATGCACACACTTTGGCTTCATTCAATCAGCGCGTGTCACTCAGGGTCCATAGGGGCCTACAGCTGTCTGAGCGGAAGGAAAGGTATATATCTTATCTATACACAGGCCCCCTGCCAAACCAGACACACACACACCCACACACACACACACACCCACACACACACACACACACACACGTGAAATCAGTCAGCCGTCGAAAACTCACATTTCACCGGTGCGAGCGGTTTATTCTGATAACGACGCCCTGTGTAATTAATTACAACTCAACACTATTCATCAAAACAAGCCCATAAAACAGTCCCGCCACAACAGAGTGATGGATGGAGGTCATTAGCACATTATTATCAAAAGAGAAAAGGATGGATTTTAATAACGTCAGGCAAAATGAATGCGGCGGCGCCATGCAAATGAAGTTAAGGTATACTTAGGGGACGTTAATTGGCATTATGCGTCGTCGGGGTCTCAGTGGAAACACTGACGAGGAGAGTGGAAACTACAATATCTGCAACTTTGTGCATGCATGCGTGTGTGTTGATGTGTGTGTGCATTCATGTGTGTGTGAAATTAATGTGTTTGTGCTGCACACGTGTAAATTGGTGTGGATGCGTTAACATATATGTGTGTGTATGCGTGTGCATGTATAAATTGTGTGTGTGCGTGTGTGCGTGCGTGTGTGTGCGTGTTTACCTTGAAGTACTCCATGAGGGACCGGGAGTACTTGACGGCGTGGTCTTTTTTCAGATGGAACATCCTCAGATACAGCAGAGACAGACATCGGTTGCTATGGAAACAAACACATTAGAAGGCAGATGAGTCTTCTGTGCAAAATCTGCTATCCCCTGTCCATGGTCTCCAACACCAAGAGACCTGACATCCATGGTCTCAAACACCAAGAGACCTGATGTCCATGGTCTCCAACACCAAGAGACCTGACGTCCATGGTCTCCAACACCAAGAGACCTGACGTTTATGGTCTCCAGGACCACACAGGCATCAGCCATCCAAAGACTCCACAGGCACATCATGGTTGAGGAAACTGAATATGAAATATCCCAAAGCAGGGTGCAAAATTAACTTTTTTGTCCGCTAGTGAATGTTCCAATTTGACCAGCCACTCCATTAGATTACCAATACATTAACATTGTAAATCTACCAGCCACTTGCATATTTTACCAGCATTTGGCTGGGGGCGGGTGCTAAATTTGTGCCTGTCCCCATATACCCCCAGTATGAGCTGGGCCATGACTGAGTGGTATTGAATGACACTGAATGACACTGTAAGCCAGTGGTACTGTAAAAACTGCTTCATCAAGCTTTTCTCACTGTGGAACACTGTCATCTATTTTGGTAAATGTACATTTATTTCCAACACACACAGTTTGATGGGAGAAAAATCCATACAAGCACTCGTCAGCAATTGTCCAAACAGACAATTGTGAGCGTGTGTGTGTGTGCTTGTGTGTGTGTATAATATGTACACGTGCCAGTGTGTGTGTGTATAGTGGTGGTCAATGAAATGAGTGAAGGAAAATGCCTCCAGAAGGGCCTATAACTTATTTACACGGGACAAACCTGTACTGAATCATCTCAGAGCAACGGAGAGAGAGGGGACAAAAGAGCTACACAACACATCACTGTAACCCTGAACAATCATCAGACACAAATAACATTGAGGTGCGCAGCCGCCTACCATAAGACAGCAAGCTTCTTTTCAGGGAGAGTTGCTGTGTGGCTGGCGAAATTCTTCAACCTCAGAGCGTACCTGCAGACACGTGGAGCAGAGAAGAGATGTGAGAACGCCAACTGGAACAGACACCAGGCATGCGAGGGGGGGGATGATGAGGAGTGAGGGCGTTGGGAGGTTCATTTCTTACTGCTACTGGGGGAGTATCCGTGCAAGAAGGGTCATTTGGCTGGTAGCACAAAATACATCCTGTACGTTTGCCAAACGCTTCCCTTCTGCGGTTACAACCGTAATCATAAGTGCTCAGGTGTGCCTTCACACGATCATCTTGGCCAGTCGAGATGACACAGCCACAAACACAAAGACGTGCTTACACACACCCCTTCACGCCAGCCTGTGCTGAATTGTTTCTGGTTGTATCTGCTCAGATATCTTCAAAGCCATTTTGTGATATTTTATGTGACAATAGCAACGGTCATTGCATCAAATGGATCCATCCATCCACCTTGCCACACCAATGTCCATCCATCCATCCTTAACCATCCATCCATCTCAGACTCCATCCATCCATCCCTTCCTCCTTTCATCCATCCATTCATCCATCCATGATGAACCTGCTCTACCTCCTGAGCCACTGCTGCCCCATCATGGACAACATGGATTTATGGACGACAAACACAATATTGGCGCTATATACACACCTCAATTAAACATCAGTGCCCGAATTATGACCTGGCAGTCTTGAAATAAGATACATCACAAACCACTGTTTTGTGGCACAGACCAATGTAGGGGGACTAGTTTGTTAATATTGTTGTGTAAAATGCACCTTTTCAACACATTTTGAGATTGATCTAAGACCATTAGAGTCTTAGATGGGGGTGTTCCCTTTCAAACCATAATTCTATTTGCAATATGGAATGTTCTATTATTCATATTTAGCTTTTTATAAACACTTAAATAACCTGAGTAATGTTATAATGACATTGTTATGAGAGTTTCTTAATATTTTTGTATTTCTTCGGGGGGGGATCCATCCATCATCCATCCATCTATCATCCAACCATCATCCATCATCCATGGGCCCCTACCTGATGAGTTCTACTGTTTCAGAGTACATGGTGTAGGGGGACTTGGCCTCCAGGGGGTCCCTCTCCATGGCGTTGCCACACTCTATGAAGGAGAGGGCGCCGTCGGCGTAGTTCACTGCCTTACCAAACTTATCCATCTGCACAGGGAGGGAAGACAGAACAATAGAAAGAAGGAAAGATGTAATAAAGAAAGAAAGAAATAGAAAGAAGGTAGGGAAGGAAAAAAAAGGAAGAAAGAAAAGAAGGAAAGAAAGAATGAATTAGGAGAGTAATAAAGAAAGAGTAATACAGAAAAAAGGAGGAAGAAATGGAATTTAGAGAAGAAAGAAAGAAAGAAAGAAAGAAAGAAACTGGGAGTGAGATGGCCAATCAGTTGAGGAAGGAAATAAAAAAAAAGAATAATGCAAAAGGAAAGGTAAACATAGATAAAGGGAATGAGTGTGGGCGGAGAGATGGAGCATGAAGTTGACAGAGCACTTAGGAAAACGATGGGAGAAAATGTATTGATGTGTGTGTGTCCGTGTGTGTTTATGTACTGTATGTGTGAGGAAAAAATAACGAATAAGCAACATCTTCACAACGTTGTGACAAAACCCGCAATCTCCTACTTGGATAATCCCCAACTAAGATCCAAATCCCTGAGATAAAACTGCGGAAAACAAAGACAAATAACAAGTTAAATAAATCTCATTTTATCGTTTGGGGGAAATCTGATAATCCGCCTGATATTAAATAATCTTGCAGCCGTCATCAGTCCTTGAAGACAACGTTCCCCAGAGGAAGGAGACAAATGAAGCAATAAATAACCTGAATTATACAGTACCATGCTTTCCAACAAATCTATTTTCATTTGATGGAGGCAATGGGTGTAAATACAGAGGCACTTACTAAAACAAAAGGTGTGCTATCAAAAACAAAAGTGTGTATATGTGTGTGGTTGAATGGGTGTGTGTGTGTGGTTGAATGTGTGTGTGTGTGTGTGGTTGAATATGTGTGTGTGTGTATGTGTGTGTGTTCTTACCAGAGCATCAGCTTTGTGCTTTAGTCTCTTGGCTTCCTGCATGTAGAAGTCTGCACTGTAGACGCTGGACACAACACAACACATTGATGTAGAACAGAATGAACAGGTTCACGTTGCTGGTTGTGTGAGTACATATATTATACATGCTTTGTACTAACTTGTCACTAAACGCCAGCTTGGGTCTGCGAGGTTCTGGGGGCTCCAACAGCGGTTCGGACCACGTTGTCTCCGCCTCCGAGGTCCCGTTGGCATGGTAACCATCTCCACAAGGCTTGTGGCCATGGCCGTCCACCTCCTGGAGGGGAGCGGGTGTAGGGTGGGAGGTGAGTAGCTTACAAGATAGCATGTTCCTGGCCTATGTATTGGGTTTGGGAAACCTCTCCCTCAATTAGAAGTATGTTGTCATTTAGTAAATTGGCAGCAGTATTAATAGTTGGCAATCAGTCCTAATAAGGTTTGTATGACATAACTGTATATATTTACAGTCAAGATTTAAAATAATACAGATGTCAAATGTAACAGTTTCGTTTCATTCAGTCCAAAAGAACAAGGCAATTAGCCTGGCAGGCCAGACCCACATCAGAAAGATGTAGGGTCTGGCACTGCTCCATTGGCAGTGTGGGCGGGATAA
>JAOPJH010000002.1:2711014-2721912 GCA_027122575.1 Merluccius polylepis | reverse complement strand
AGAGAGAGAGAGAGAGAGAGAGAGAGAGAGAGAGAGAGAGAGAGAGAGAGAGAGAGAGAGACAGAGAGACAGAGAGACAGAGAGACAGAGAGACAGAGAGAAATACGATGAATCACATTCAGTAAAAACACATTCATTGCAAGGAAACCTCTTCATTGATCTCAGGGGCCAATTCATAAAACTAACTGGTGGTGGAGGGCCACAACCTTTACAACATAATGTTTTACAATTGTACTCGCACGGGTTACTTTAGTATTTGCATTCGGTGCTGGTGGTGAGTCATAAGGATGAAATACAAGCAATAGAAATAGAAATGTCCCATAGCTTATCATTTAATTAGACACCAAACAGTAAAATTGATCCCCAAAACGTGTTGAGCACGTCTGTAATGTTAAGGAGTGAGTTAGGAGGAGTGTCAAAATAAGTCAGAAGGCATTAAAGGGTTCTCAGTTACCTCCTGAGTAGCCTTGCTCTCCTTTTAAACCATTTAATTCTGCGGACAGGACAGCCAGTTGAGTGTGTGTGTTTAATATGCAAAGCCTAACTGACGCTGTAATTTTATCGGCTGTCATCGGCACCTTGGCTCAGCGCGGCGGCGCTGGCTACGCTAATTGGACTTCGTCACAGCTGTAACTGCCACAGTAGATTTCTGAATCAATTTAAATGGGCAAGTGGGGGTTTTCATGTGAGAAAATGTGGTGGGATATTGTCAGGATCCCCAGTATGTCTTCATTCTGGTAGTGGTACGTGAGGGAAAGGCAGGGGGGATAGCTTGGTAGTAACATGGTAGTCTGTCAAATACCCATTATCTGAGATCAATGAAAAAACAAGGCAATACCAGGGAGAGAGAAGAAAATAAATAAAAGATAATGTAGATTGCTCAATTCAACTGAATTGGAAAATTACATATTTATTTATTTATTTATTTATTTATATGAGTGTAGTTTAACATTTCAAATGGCACTACTTCTTAGCTGAAGAGAAACTAAGGAGACTAAATATTGCATGGGGAAGTAAAAAGACAGTAGTAGTCGTACTAGGTATTGCCTTACCTTTTCACATGTACGTTATAACTCGCATGAGCTGACCTAGAGTTTCTCAGACATTTTGCAAAGTCAATAATTATTGACATTTCACAGACTGCAAGATGTGCAAAATTTTACACAATGCAATACCGGAAATGTATAACAGAGCTGTTTGCTTTACCAGCAATCTAACACACGGTCAGTTGAAAGAGACGTACTGTTCATCTGCAGGGGGTTGGATGTGGATCACCAGTGAAAAAACACCCCACCTTAAACAGTGGATTACGATGCAAATAAAAACCCTGTTAGCCAATAACCTGTGTTTATTACACCGTAATAGTGCACCATTTGCATTCTATCATAGTTCTGTCAGAAATCTCTCATGTCATAGATTTAACCATAAATTGTATAAAATGTTAATACACTTTGGCGGTATGGTTCCACTCTTTTAGGGTGCTCCCTGCTGTAGGATGTAAAGCCTGACATACAGATGTCAGATACAGCAGAACAACATTTGACAACAGGGAGCACTAGACAATCCCCCCATGGGGTACATCACATATCTCAACCCGTTGTGTAGGTTACATACAATACAGAGCAGACCCAAAGCAGCTGGAGGCTGGGGTGGTGGTGGGTGAAATCCAGCTCAGCACTTAACTTCAAAGAGAGTGTGTGAGATGGAAGGTCTTACATTGACCGCCTATCAGTGTACATGCACCTAATTAGACCGCGTTAGCTGTCAGCTGATAGGCAGCACATAATCTCTATTGAAACAGATCTGGATATGAATGCAGAATCTGTAGGCAAAGGGACAAATCGGCCGAAATGCAAACTCGGAACCCATCGGCTATTGTCTAATGACGTCAACGCTAGTTGTGAAACAATCCGGTGGTAGACGTCATCTCTCAACTCTAACTCTGTTGGAGTTGAGAGACGCGAGAGACGTGTGGGACGCGTTTCAAGTTGCTAATCGTAAACAATGACCGCCGCATGGAAGAGGAGGTCTTGGCCCGGATATCTGCAGGCTACACTGGTGTGCCAGAAATATTGGCCATTGCCCCCAGAGGCTAAATCTTCATCAGACAGCCGATTGGGTTCTGAGGTTGGGCAACTCATGACTAGAGTGTCCAGCCAGAACTAGCTACACCCATTTTTGCTAGACGGGCTCAGTAAAGCACTTCATTAATACAATACAAGTTTAAGGAAAGAGGTGATAAACACATCATTTTTACATATTACGTTCTACCATTACTCTTAATTAATAGGCAGAGTTCAAAGGTTAAACTATTCCAGGCTATCTCGCCAATCTTGAAATGTCTTAATAGATTCTGCATGGTGCTCCGCTTAGACTTCATTAAAAAATCATTACATGGACTTTAAGGCAATCTTTAAAAAACACATCAGAATTCAGTCATGTACTTAACGCTTGTCGGCCATCGTTCCAGCCACACTTGGCTGTCAATCATCACTGCCACATTAAAGTATGATTGGCACATGTGGGTTAGGTTAGAACACATTTTAACACTCACTCACACGCACACGCACACACACCATTCAGTGGTTCGTATTTAAAAGCGCCAACCAGGGTAGGCATTCATTTTACTGTATGGGCGATCACACACACACACACACACACACACACACACACACACACACACACACACACACACACACCATTCAATGGTTCATATTTAAAAGCGCCAACCAGGGTAGGCCTTTAAATTTACTGTATGGGGCGTTCACACACACACACACACACACACACACACACAGCCAACTGGATTTCACTCGTTAATTGAACATTTCCAACGATACCATAAACCTTTTAACGAGCAATCAAGGGCTATAATTACACAGGAAGGCAGTGACTTTGATGACAGATTATTGCACCTGTTGTTTGTTCTACATACTGCGACCACATTAATATGGTCTGTAAGACATACTGTGACCAAACTAATACAGTGTATTAATATGGTCTTTAATACATACTGTGACCACACTAATACAGTGTATTAATGTGGCCTTTAATACATACTGTGACCACAGGCTTTAATCAACAGGGGCTTGATGCATCAGCTTTGCGTAAATTCAAACGTAGTCTAGTTATAGCATAAATTCACTGAGCTGGGTTTACACATTACTAAATCAAAACGGGTTGCACCACACAAAGTAGTTATTACGTAGTGCTTAGTAGTTACTAAATAATTACACCTACCAATGAG
Source organism: Merluccius polylepis (assembly GCA_027122575.1). NCBI lineage: Eukaryota > Metazoa > Chordata > Actinopteri > Gadiformes > Merlucciidae > Merluccius > Merluccius polylepis. The sequence continues at coordinate 2,718,665 of JAOPJH010000002.1, read as the reverse complement.
CATGTGTAAACTGTGTGGCAGTTGGTGACAAAAATAACAGAATTAAAAAATAAATATAATTTTGGGGGAGGGTGACTAGGACCGCGGTGCTCAGTGAATACTGCACAGAACCCAGCAGTTGCAGCCTGTTTCTACACAGGATACTGTGCCGGTTTAACTTTTTAACTCGTGTTTTTTTTTACAACAAGCTGTTCTAGAGTTGGCCTACATGAGTGCAACAAAACAGTCAATTACAACTGTGCCGTGCGAATCGATGTCTTCGCAAGCATGAGATCTTTGAGGTCTTCTCAAGCACTTCCCACTTAGTTGTTACAAGTTAGACAATTACTTATGTATTGGTGGTGCAACCAAATTTATTAAACTGCTAGTTTGAAACTAACTAGTGGTTGACTGACTTAGTAACAAACTTACGTATAGCTGGTGAAACCCAGTCCAGACTTTAATCATTTACTGCACATGTAGTAAGTGGCATGGCATTGTCAGGCGATTATAGCCTGACACGAACAGCAGAAAACCCCTTTTCTTTTGTGCTGTCCCCGTGTTTCAGTGTTTGGTGACTTTTTAAACCTGCACTATGTAGGTTTTCCCATTTGCAACCTCTAGTGGCTTGAGTTGTAGCTACGGTTATAGCTATATCATTTTCAGACAGTTACTGTAATCTGGTGGGAGCAAAAGTCTAGCCTCGTGAGACCATCCAGATATTCATGTTTGCATTTCATAATTCCAAATATGGGTGTGGCCTTACGTTGTTGAAAAAACTTACAGCCAATCAGAGTGACACTCTTGCCGAATCCGAATGGAAGTAAAGCAAAAACATATTCTAATCTGAGTAAAGATTTATGTTAATCTTTTAACATGTCGAAATCACAACAAACATTTCGAGGCCAGACTAATCTGCAGAGAGAGACAGAATGTGAACTTGCGAGATCGGGATGGTCTCACGAGGCTAGCAAAAGTGGACCACATTAAAACAATTCATAGAGAAAAATTCCCTGGATGGATATTGTTGAGAAACTTTATAGTGAAGATATTTTTAATGGAGTAAATAGCTGCAGTAGAAAAGTTACATAGCACAGGTTTATATTAGTGTGTTTTGTAATGATTTAAAGTAGCGTTTCTTAAATCATGGGTTGGGACCCAAAATGGGTCAAGATCCAGTTGGAGGTGGGTCGTGGCTCAACAACACAACTACACTCAGAAAACTGAGCATTAGTGATCCTTTCGTTTAAAGAAAGGATCACCAATTTGGGTATGCTCAGAGTTTTCAGAGTTAGTGGTTGGGTCCCATGGGACACAGTGAAATTGTCTTTTGGGTACCGAGAAGAAAAGTTTTAAGAACCCCTGTTATAAAGAATGGTTAAATAAATAGGAAAACATGTTTTACTTTGGATAAATGTCGGTTTGTGAATGTGGACTATGTGCGGTAATCATGTAAGAGATATGTGAGTGTATATTTAGCTAATACTCCTTCAAGAAACTGAAGAGTTATTATAGGGTGATTCCTATGTTCCCAGGGTCCTATGTTTCCACGGTCCTATGTTCCCAGGGTCCTATGTTCCCCAGCTCTATATAGCACATAATGGGAACCTGAAAAGATGTTCCCAAGCTCTGTATTCCCTTAATATGACTGAGCTATTGTGGGAACTCGTCAAAGGGGTTTTCTGTTCCACAGCACTGTCAATATAATAGGCCTACACTTGAGGGAACTCACATGGTTGGAGTAATGAAATCACCAAAGGTCATAGCGTAATGCTTCCTTATGAAAATTAGCCTAGTATGCACGTTTTCTAATCTTACTCTCACACTTCCCATCTTCTAAATGATATAAAAAACATCACATCATGACTTAAGTATCTAATTATTTTTTTTGTTTTTGCAAAGTATTGTTTCTGCATTTATCTATAGTTGATTTTGAACACATTTTTATATTTTTAGTTGTGAATGCTGTGACATCTCACTGCTGCCATGTCCAAATACAAATGCAGTGATATTGTTACAATATAACAGTGGCATGCAGAGACTTTCTTAGGGGCAGGGGTGAAAAATGAGCAGCCCCCAAAGTGAATATGAGATGTGCATGTGCAGAGCGCACGCAGATTTATTTTTTTAACAATTCATTAATTAATATCATACGCCTGTGGAGTGGAAAATGGAAAACGGTTTTGTGAATAAAGTATAAATAAAGTTGTAAAGTAAACAACATTGTCTTGATATTCATGATACACATTTATATAGTGCCACTTCAACATCAAGTGCCCCTCACAACTCTTCATACTCTTGCTTAAGAGACATTTAAAACATTCTAGTTTTGTGGCTCAAATCCATCCCCAACAAGAGATTGAGTCAAGTTTGAGTAAAATGTTATCCACAGAACCACCCAGACTCTTTAATATTCTCTACCGGGTCACATTTGACCCAGAACACCACAGATGTAAAAAAAAGAAAATGTAGAGACCTTCAAATTCAAATAAAATGATTACCATTGGTTTTGTTGTGTTCATATAGCTGTTTGAAGCCTGGATAATATTTATGAAATATTATAACTTGAAACAACTTGTGTTTAGCACAATAGGAGGGTTAATGTGTGTCAACAGACTATTGAACAGGCGAACAAAGGTCCCTGGGAACATACCATAGCTGGGAACATAGGACCCTAGGAACATAGGACCCTAGCTGGGAACATTATGGGCTCCACCACATTCCCCCTCCCAACCTTTTGGTTCTGGACCACCGAGCAACAAAATCCCTTTGGGGTGTCACTGAGGTCCAGCCAGCCAGCCAGCCGCACAGACACACACACTTTCTGATGCACATGTTACCTCAAACAGAAACTTTAGAAGATGTACACTGGCCTTTCTTTACAAATCTCTTTGAACCTACAGAAGTCTAGTAAGTCATCTCCCAAGCCAATGTACCAGACAAATACTCTCTACCATTAGTTGTGGGGGGAGAGAGAGAGAGATTAATTCTAGTTGTATCACACCTGCAGCTATCCATGTGAAACTTATCATGTGTGTGTGTATATATATATATATATATATATATATATATATATTAACTTGTTAATATCGATTAACTTGAAAATAAAGTTGAGATAAAGACAGACAGAAGCTGAGACCCCCGCGATTATTAAAGAAAAAGTAGTAAGAAGGACGTGAAAATTAATTAGCTCCCGGTTCAGTGTTCCCTTTTTGAAGTGAAGTATAATTAGACTTTATTAGATTTTCTTGGAGTGAAATGAGATCTGCAGTCTCCCCAGTGGGTCCTGTGTGTCCCCTCATTTAAAAGCCCACAAGATAATAACTTGAAGACGGTCCATTCAGAGACACTCAGAGTCCCCCTTTGAGCCTTGTCTTTGTGTATGAAAGTGTGTGTGTGTGTGTGTGTGAGTAAGTGAAATTGTGTGTGTGTGTGTGTGTGTGTGTATGTTCATGAAATGAGTGAAGGTCAGGCCTTTTGATGAATCAGAGCATTGTTCGTTAGCCCCTACTATATGTCAAGGTTGTCACTCACCACACTAAATAGGAGGATTAAATATACCTTCATCCCCCACATTCAACACCACTCCTACACCAAGCAAGAGAGGACTTAATAGTTGCCATGGGTTCGGCATCTAGATTGTCAGGGTATTTGTAGTGAATTTAATCTATTGGGGGCTTTAAGTTTCACAATGGATTTTACGACATTAAAATGCAGGGGTAGACTAACTCTACTATACTCTACTCTAATGATGAGGATGATGTTGAGAAGGAGGATGTAGCAGAGATCACAAATGAGTAGAAGAGACCAGAAGGGAGGGTTAAAGAAGGGAAGCAGATGGGAGGGCACATTTGGGTTAAGTAATGATGACAAAGGTCAGCTGACCAGTTGGATAGGTCTAACCACTAAAGGTGAGGTAAGGTAAACCACTTGAGATGCGGTTGGACACCGTGTCCATCACTAGGTCGGGCAGTGTGTTCCCGAGCATGGCAACACACACAAAATTAGCTGCTTAAAACATTCAGGCTTTTCGGCCTGTACAGAAAATCTATTTGCTGTACAGTTTTTCTCTTTTTCAGCAAAGCCAAAAGTAATGTTTGTTGATCATCGAAAGATATTAAAGAATAACAAATGGATAACACCGTCCTTGTAAGTTTTTATTGTTCAGGCTAAACTAGGGTAATGTATTGCAATGTTTCAATTAAGAACTTTTTTTATTAACGTGTTATTTTAACATCCAAAGAAAGATCCTTCAAGGATAATATTGGGCCTGTAAAAAAATAGATAATACCAAAGTAGGAGCCCTCTCAATAAAAGCTTGAATTAAATTGTTTTCTTTACAAGCTTATTCCAAATATATTTTTTGTACAGACTGCAGAGCTTTCTCGAAAAAGGCCTATAAACAGTATTTCAGAGAAATCAGAAGAAAAAAAAAAAGAGATGTTAGTTTTATGTGGATTAAGGTCAAGGCATGGAAAATAACCGTATAACCTCATTCACGAGTCAGGTGAAGAAAACTATTTAGACTTATTTGGATCACAAGGTTGGAGGGTGCACTCCATCGATGTCCCTGGTTTATGCCTTGACCATGGTGTGCTGAAATGTGGACAGGCATGAGCAAGAGTTTTTATTTTATTTTGTTCAAATATTAAAGTAAAGCATTACATTCTTGACAGTATGTTTGTGGTTTACAGTCTTAACATAGAGTTAATGCAGATGGCATACTTCAACATGCTGATGTAACTGTAGGGTGACTCTCCCCAGCAAGGTTATCTGGTCAAACTGTTCACACGTGACACATGTGAATTGACATGAAGGATTGAACTAAATGTCATGACACCAACACGACATGGTGAACAGGATGTAGCTTTTAAAAAAAATAAAAAAAATAAAAAGCAATGTGATCTGGTTGCATATGCATCTAAATGCAAGCACACACACCAATATGTTGTGTATTCCAGAGGCTACACAGCAGAGTGAACCTCCAGGATCTGTACAGGGCTGGCAAAAAGACACCCGACACACCCCAAAACTAACTATAGACATTCTGATAGGTGAGCCCACGGGCCATAGGCTATGACCACGGGTCACTCTTAATTTGGATAAATCAGCAGCCATGTAACGTGCGATTAGAGTGATTGACAGAAAACCTGACAAGTTACAAAACAATATGACCTTTTCAGCTCATCGTGACCCTGAGCATGGGAGGCCCCTGAACTTGGGAGGCCCCTGGGCTTCAGCCCAGGTAAGCCCGTGCATTAAAGCGGCCTTGAATGTAGCATTGCAACACCTACAACTGTCTAGATTCAAGACAAACCTCTCCAGAATCAAGATGCTGCTTGATCAATACATCTTGGACAGCACCCCTCCCTGTCTTTCTTTATTTAGCCTCAAGCAACTTCATTTAGTATACAGACTGAATGACCCCTGCACCCATGCATATAGAAAAATAATAAAATACAAAGAATCTGGTGGGCCAGAGATAACCACTGCAACACCAGATAATGATAATGATTTAATTGAAGACTGTAAACAAAAGTGGCTAACTTGAAATAGTGCACAGCTCAAAGCCCACTGAGCATTGCATACGTGTTTTCTTTTAAATAATGAACAGAAAGAGGAATATGAAGTAAAGGCTTTACTTTATGTGAAAAAAATGATTGACTTGGTGGCCAGAATGGGATAAGATAAAGAAAATCCAATCGCCAAATTGGTATTGGTACAGCTTCGACTTCTGGTGACCTTCAGGAGTTCACTGCCACCACTTTAAAAACCACAGTCCAACACAAAGATTGTGGGGAGGACTGTCTATCTATAAAACTATCTAAACCTAAGTGTCTCCCCTTTATGTTGTTTGTTGATATTCGCTCCTTACTAAAAATCCATGTCGACAAAAGCCTGCTATGATGGATTTCTGAAAAAGATCTGATGTTGTTAAACCTTCGCCACTGCGGCATTCCAGAATCTTCCCAATGTCATGTCAAATATTGTAGGAGCTATTTCATTAGTTTGACAATTGAATGTATTATGATTTGTTTGGATTTTTTATTTTATTATTTTTGTAGACACTAGGGGCTACTTAATCAGACCAGGCATTTACCATATAGGGGGACATGTGTTAGTGTCAGGCGATGCACCTGGAAGGGCATACATTTTTTGATCCACAGTACACTAATAAGATGTAATAAGCCGTACTTTGTATCAAAGTAGACAAAAAAAATAAAAATAATATGTTCTTGATTAGACAGTAAACAAACAGTTATACCCTAATTAGACACCAAATTCTACTCTTATAAGAAACCAAATAGGAGATCCTAACACTATTAGACACCATTTTAAAGATCATAGTCTATTAGAAATACAATGCCATATCAGATCCAAAATATGCTAGTTAGACACTAGTCTACCCTTACTACCATATTATGCTGTAATTAGACACCACATTTAATACTACCAACATGGGCATTTAATGCTACCAAGATGGGCTGTAATTAGACAATGCCATATTATATCAGTCATAGCCTTTATAATAGTCAGACAAAACACAGGCGTCTGAGGACAATACATTCATTTGGCCTTTATTTAACAGTTTCACTTTCTTACAGGGTCATTTGTTGCTCATTCGAAGAAAACTGTACCGTAAACTAAAGTCAAACCACATCGGGTCACATTTGGTCCCTTGTAGCCTGGACTTCTCCGGAGTCCCGTGGAGAGCCATGTCACTATCCGACCCCAATAACATCAAGCTATGGAAGCTGCCAGGACATTGCATCTTTATTTCACACTGTTAGACCCTTATTAGACTTTATTAGAGGGTAATTTGTGACACATTACAACAGAACTAAACTGTAAACTAAAGTGAAATCCATCTTTATTTCCCACTGTTAGAACCTTATTAGACTTTATGGCAGGCAACTACTATCACAAATAAAATTGGGTATTGAGTTTTGTATTCATTACTTTATTATTGAAATGCAAATAAGGACATGCATATACTTTTATCTGTCATATGTTGCGATTACAGCTACTTTTCAACACTCAACAGTTACATGTGAAGTGTGATGGCAGCCGCTTTAGCAATGTAATATCCTGAACAACAAAGCATGGATCAATGAAACTCATGATGTTATCCACATGGTCCACAGGGCCACAAATAGAAACAATGAGACTCATGATGTTATCCACATCATCCACAGGTCGACAAATAGTAATTGACGATATTATACAACATGCGTCTGTAGTTTATATTGAGCAAAATTACAGCATCATTTAGATGGTGTTTAGGGTATAACTGTGTTTGTTTACTGTCTAAGAAAGCACATATTTCTAGTTTTTGTATTTTCTAATTTGATACAAAGTATGGTTTATTACATCTTATTAGTTTACCATAAAATAAAGTGCAACCTGTTTTTTTACCAGAGCAAGCATGGATGAACCACACTGTATGTTGTTTGCTTTTGACTGGAATAAATCTACCAAAACATGAGTCATGTCTGGACATTGGACTTCCTAATTGCCTGAGTACAACCCTGTTTAACCGTTGCATCAGTGGCCTTTTTTGAGTCATGTTTATTTTGAAGACATTTTTAAGTAAAGTAAAGCCTAATTTATACTCCTGCGTAAAGTGCCGTACGTCGGTTACGGAGAGCCCTCTACGTCGACGGAGAGCCTG
>JAOPJH010000002.1:2697639-2709215 GCA_027122575.1 Merluccius polylepis | reverse complement strand
CACACACACACACACACACACACACACACACACACACACACACACACACACACACACACACACACACACTTTGCCATACGCACACAGAAAGAGCTCTTGCAAGGTCATGTTAGTCTTAAATCAGCGCAAATTAGGTAATCTCCATACAAATATTATATTAGCTATTATCTTTCTCTTTTTCCAACACAATATAGGCAAACACACACACATGCACATACTCACAGATACACAGTTTTCTGTTGTAATTGATAATAATTCATACAAATTGTGCTCATAAATTTAGGAAAGTATATCAGCACCACTTGTTTTTACAACTGATAATATCATTGCATGAATTGTTTAATATTGGATTCAAACTCTCACATTTGCCTGTGTTGACACAAACACACATCTAGTCATGTTATCATGAGGTCAGAAAGTTAGAGTTGAAAAGTCCACTGACATCACAGTCTCCCATAATGCATCTCTCCTTTTCCCTCTGGAGTGGATGAGTCATATTCATCAGATGACTCATTCCATAACATTTGTGTGTGTGTGTGTGTGTGTGTGTGTGTGTGTGTGTGTGTGTGTATGTCTGTGTGTGTGTGTGTGTGCGTGTGTATGTGTGTATTTGTGTGTTAGGTCATTTCACAAGGAATGTGTGCACGGGAATGCTTAGTGAGAGTTTGTAGGTGTGTGCATGCGTATGTGTGTGTGTGCGTATGCCTGTCTGCGCGTGTGCTTCCCCTCTCTGCAACCGTAATTCACTTGTCCTGACGGCATACTGCCCGTTGCTAGGTAACTGTTCTGTGACATCATCACCTCCCTCTCAGAAGAGTTCCTGTGTTTTGACAGACGGTGCTCCTGATGGTTCGTGTGTGTGTGTGTGTGTGTGTGTGTGTGTGTGTGTGTGCGTGCGCCCCTGTGTCTGTGTCTGTGTCTAAGAGGTTGTTACTATGACCGTTTGATGTGTTACACACACACGCCCACACAGAAACATGTCACAGAGATGCATGTTGTTTATATTGTATAGGCTTGCACTTCCTGCACAAATGTCTACATATGCTATGTTTACTGAAGGCTAGACTGTGTGTGAGATAAAAGTAAATCCTTAATCTTGTCAAATCTCCTTGTAATCATTTTGTCTTTTCTTCTAAAAGATTTTAAAAACGTTAGCAGTTTAATAAAAAGGGCAAGGATTAGGGAGTTCTCTTCCATTATATTTAGCAGATGGAGATGGAGATAGCTCTATCATCGTTTATTTTCTTCTTAAATACATCTCAGAATGATCAAGCCTTAACAAAACTGTTAGAATTAAAACTAGGGTCAATCGATGATTGATGAAGTGTCAAAAACCATCATGCAGAAAAAGTCCAATAGCAAAACAAAAAACAATAACAACAAATAGGATTTCTAGCAAAATTCTAATAAAATTCCAATGTCCAAAATAATAAAACTCAAGCAACTCAAACACATCTGTTTGTCCTTTAGGCAGCCATGTTCTCCAGTGTTGTATCATTTGTCAGGGGGAAAAAGATGTTTGTTATCAACTATTTCCACTTGACATAAAAAAACCAAACAAACCACAGACCAAATTCAATATTTCATGATAATATTGACAATAGCTTTCCATGCAGCACGGAGTGTACTATCTGTCACACAGTCCGTTGGCCACTGCATTGATTTGTGAATAAGAGACAGAGAAAGAGATAGAGAGAGATAGTAACAGAGTGAGTGAGAGAGAGAGACAGAGAGAGCGATGGAGAGGGCTGGAGAGGGTGGAACAGAGCAAAACAGCCATAGAGATGGAGATAAAGATAGAGAGCAAGACATGGAAAATACACTTCCAAAAAGATAAATAAAAAAAGATGTTAAATGTTGAACACAGAAAGAAAGAGAGACAGAGGGCGGGAAGCCAGAACAAAAAAAAGGAAGGAGAGGATCTAAGGAAAAAAAAGAGAGAGAGAGAGAGAGAGAGAGAGAGAGAGAGAGAGAGAGAGAGAGAGAGAGAGAGAGAGAGAGAGAGAGAGAGATTCTAGAATAAAATGGTAGTAGGTTCGAGAGCCAAGGGAACGTCCTCATCTGTGGTGATCTGAACGCTCCAGCAGCAGACAGACCAGACACTATTGACCATGGAGACAAGCTGGCTAACAGTCTCCACCTCCACACATTCCCCCACAGCAAAAATTATGACAAACTGACTAAAACAAATGGGACACAGGTTCTCCAATTGTGTTGTAGAAAAAATGTAGAAAACACACACACACACATAGACAATGATCAAATCAGAAACACAGGGATCCAGGCAATTCAAAGATATGCCTTCAATATGGATAAACACTGAAACATTATAAAAAAGGAACACCACATTAGACATCAGCTAAATGTAATTGAACATTATTGACTCATTGGAACAAACCAAAAAGGAAACAAAAAGACGAATTGCCAAAACAAAATGGGGATTTTTGGACAAATCACTTTGAAAACCTCTACAGCTAAGTTAAACCAAACTACACAGTAAAATAAGATACAAAGTAAATACAAAATCCTGGAAGAAACAATCAAAGATTACCAGAATCCCATTGACACAATAACAGAAGCAGAACAACTAGAAGTCTTAAACCACGAAAGACCTCAGGTGCCGATAACATCTTAAATTAAATGATCAAACTCTCACAAGAAACACTAAAATTGTTACAAAATCAAAGTGTTCAATATCACCCTATTGGTAGGTTTATTCCCAAACATTTGCAACCAAGGAACCGAAGACCAATCTACAAAATGCTCACTTATCACTTATTTACACTACACACATTAATCGATTAACAAATTAACCAAAATAAAGGAAAAATCTTCGCATGTTTTGTGGATTTCAAGTGTTCTGACTCAATTTGGCATGAGGGAATTTTAAATACAAATGGGTTTTGGGGGGAAACATATCATTAAATCAATCTACACAAACAACCAATGCGCTCTCAAAATTGGTAATGAACAAACAATCTTCCATGGGGAATGCTGTGTTAAACAGGGTTACAATCTCTCCCCACACTTTTTAACTTTTTATTTATTTTGACAAATTGGCCAAAACACTTAAAAACATCAACAGCTCCCGGTATCAGTCTACATGATGCACAGATTAGCAAAAATATAAACTTTATTTGGACACTGAGATTACAACATACAAAAAATTACACATACTTAGGCCTCACTATCATTTCCACTGGTAACTTCAAAACTGCTGTAAACAACCTCAGAGACAAAGCAAGAAGAGACTTCCATGCAATAAGAAGAAACATTAAAATTGAAATCCCAATCCAAATCTGGCTGAAGATCCTAGTTTCAGTCATAGAACCCATTGCCTTATGTGGCAGTGAAATCTGGGGTCTAATCAGCAAATAATTACGATTTGAGACTTAGAAAAAATTGAATGCCTGCCTATTGAATTTTGTAAAAATATATTACACCTTCAAAGGAAAACCCCAAATAACGGCTGCCGAGCAGAATTGGCCAATATCCCCTCCAAATTATAATAGAAAAAAGAGCCATCAAATTCCACAACCACCTAAAATCAAGTGACCCCCAAACCCTCCACCACAAAGCCCTAAAATACCAAGAAACTAACCCAGATAAGTCCTCTGCACCAGCTGGTCCTGAGGCTCAGTTCACCAACTGACCCTACAGAGCTTCAGGTCACACACACAACCTGGCCCAAACTAATTATCACACAAAAAGAAAGATACATCACACATTGGAAAGACACCACAAAAATACAATACAAAAAAATTGATTGTTATTTGGCCCTAAACCGTCAGTACACAAGAGCAGACTAACCGAGCGCTGTGTCTGACTCCACACTCAGAAAGACGCTGACCAGATACCGGCTCAGCAGACACAGCCTGGCCCTGGAGACCGGTCGCTACAGGCAGACCTGGCTACCCAGGGAGGACAGGCTGTGCACACACTGTCCACAGAAAGTGGAAGTATGTGTGTGAAAGTGGAAACCGAGACACACTTCCTGCTGCACTGTACGAAGTACAAAGACATATGAAAAGCTTTCTTTCCTAAATTTATACCCACAATTCGATACACAAATAGAAAGTGAAAAAATGAAATATATCCTTGGAGAAAAACAAAAATGCTGCCTATTGGCAGCAAGATATGTCCTCTCCTGTCATAACCTTAGGGACAACCAGGGAAACAAATTATAATAACCAGACAAATACCTTATAATTACTGTTCTTAGTGTATTGTTGTTGTTGTATTACTGTATTATTGGACTACTGTAAACGTTACTATTAATAGTTACAGCCTTGTCTCTTGTACCATTACTGGTATCATTGTGTTATTTGTGTTGTTGTTACTGTTATGCTTTGGCAATATTAAGGAATGCCTTTTCATGTCAATAAAGCCCATGAATTGAAAATTTCAAAAATTGAGAAAAAGCAAGAGCGAGCAAGAGAGAGAGCGAGAGAGAGAGAGAGAGAGAGAGAGATAATCCTATTGAAGGACATGAAGCCATCAAGGAAGTATTTTGTCTTGAAGGCTGAATGCAATACAAGCCTCCTGACTGTAGAAAAAGACGGTGGTAGGGGACTGGAGGCTTGTTCTGACGTTAGATGAAGGCAGAGCGCCATTACAACCATGAGTGCCATTAGATTGGATCCATGTGTAAAACTCTGATAATAATGATGTCTATATTAGTTATGCTCAAAGCATTATGTGATATCATTGATGGTGAATTAGTGGGGCTAGCTAAATGACATGCAAGGAATTTCAATGCCATATGAAAAACAGGACTAAACAGCCTACAGTAATTTGTGTTTTGTTGTAAAAAGAGGGTTAATTGGTTAATAGGTTAATTTATTAATTGTTTATTGGTTGTGTGTGGTTGTGTTGATTGCTTGGGGAGGTGGCAGCTGATATATCAAGTCCAGTGTGGAAGGACCAGTCGCCACCTCCATCTCAGCAATGTTGTGTGTGTGTGTGTGTCTGGGTTTAGTTTTGAGTTACGTTATTTTGTAATATTAATCCATGTATTATCCTTTTTAATTTACTTTTCATGCGGATTTTGAAGTTCTTGGAAGCTGCGGTGGAGGTGGACCATGTGATGTAGTGCCGGTGCCACCTGGCAGTCACCACCATTACACACCATAACCCCACATGAACAGCCAATCATGGTTATGGATATTTGTTTTAGTGGTGTAACATTTCAGATTTGATATTTGGTACATTGTAGATTGTTTAAATGTTATTTTGGTATTCTCTTTGGCATGCATCTAACAGTTCGGGACATTTTCTGTAATCAAATTGCCCCCTGGAGTTGAGACGAAGGAAGGGGAAAAATGTAAAAGGGTTTGTCGCCATTTTTTTAGGGGGCTTATGTTTTGAGTGTTCTCCCCGGGAGTTTTCCACACGATGTGGGTTACCTCCAGAGGTAAAGCTCCGGTGCCACACATTGGATCAAGGATTACATCGGACGGCTGGGGATTACACAGCCTGTATTGACGAAGCGAAACCATTGAGTGTGTGTGAATATTACACAATATTATTACTTGTATGTGTGGTACTGTCAAAAATGGGAAGTGAAGCGGATGCAGCGTTAAAACCGTGACCTGAGCATCCCATAGCACAGAGTGGAGCGCAGGGTGGTGGGCCCAAAGTGGGTGATGTTCCTTCTGTGAAGACTCTCTTCTGTCAGCGCGATGCCAATCACCACCTCTTCGTTGTGAATGTTCAACAACACCTGTGGGAACATGAGACACACACCTCAATATGACGTGCAGAAACACAAAGTGACTCCGCTGGAAGGTGTTCTGACCTTTCAGTAAATTTCTTAAATGTCTTGCCAAACTCATTGTTAAACTGACACCGGAGAACCACACTCCCACAAATTACACACACTACATATTATTACAGCATCTCCCGGCTTTCATTATTCAACCCGAGACAAACTGCTGAGTAACGCCTTTTGTTATGTTAATGATTCATCAACATTCGGCATTCACGTGCACTACTAGTGCACACCACTACTAGACTAGTCCGCGCACACAACGCCCACCTACGTACCTCGATATCGAATTTTGTCATGTCCGCTTTCCACTGGAAGAAATCTTGCACGGCACCGCCAAAGTCCCGAGCTGCCTCGTTGGAGGAGAAGCTGTGTTTGTCCCCGGCCCTGTTGCACGTCACCCTGAACTTGAGGAGCTGGGGCTTGCATGGCGCCTCCTCCTCGGGGCTCAGGGAGCTTGGGCTGCAACCATCGGACGATCCATCGATTAGTCAACGGATAGAAAACAAATCATGTTTTTTTAAATCGATTAATCAAATACCAAACATTTACTGGGTGATGCTTCAGGAATTTAAATGTTTGGTGCATGGATCATTATTAAAAAAAACATTTCTTGGCTGCTTGTCAGATAAATCAAAGCACATTTAAGACATCACTTTGGACTCCTCTTGTGATGGCATTTGCTATTATTTATGACATTTTGTAGACTAAATGATTCATCGATTCATCGAAAAAATTATCGTTAGATGAATCCACTATGGAAATAACAGTGAGTTGCAGCCCTACAGGGAGCTGCTCTCTGGGTCGGCCTGGTCCTGGGCTTCGCATGACTGCTGCGTCTCTGGCAGGTCCTGCTCCTGCTCCTCTGTATTCTCTGCGTCGGCGGCGGCGTCGCTCTTCGCCTTGCCCTTGGCACCGTTGGCCCCTCGGCGACGACCCCTCCTCTTCTTTAGGGAATTGTTGAGTCTCCACACCTCCAGAGCGTTGGCCCAGGGGAGCTTAGAGGCGAGCTGCATCAACTCGGCCAGCGTCTCCTCCTGAGCAACACACAGTGATAGTTTTTCTCAATCGATATTTTAGGTGCATCATTTAAAACCAGCGGGTCCCAACCTTGGGGACTCAGGACCCCACTTGCGGTCGACTATACGTAGATTCTGTCACTGGAGACTGCTGATATTTATCGATATTTGACTGGTGTTTTTTTTTACATATTAAAAAAATATGTGAATAAAAAAAATATGAGATATACAGTCAATATATAAGCCCTAGTGATTCTTAGCCATGGGCAAACTACTCATTACTTCATTGGAAATCCACATCATGTCTGTTGTGCTAATAAGCTGCAATATTGAGGACATTATTCACAAGGCGTTACCATGCCTACCTTCGACTCCTTGAACTGGTAGTGTTGGTACTCGTCCACCACCACAAACAAGTTATCCACAGACCGCAGGAGATGAACCTATGATGGCATGGCATTGATTTATTCGGTCAGATTATTCATCGAAAAATAAGATACAGGATACAGTGATGACATAGACACACGTTATAGCAAATGAGCAACAATGACTAACAAAGACTAAAGGCTGAATGGGTGAGAAAACATTTGAGAATTTTTTTTTGTACTTTTCAGGTGAAACACTTTCCCATGTAAACAAGCAGGCCACACCACGTGACTCCATATGCAAGTGTATACTGAGACCATGCACACCTGCATGTCTTGGGTTGGGGGGGAGCTCAGCAAAACCGGTACCAAAAACCGGTACCATCATTTCCCACATCACCCACTACACAGATGACCATATCCAGTGACACCCTTCACATTTACCCCCCCCCCTGTGGTTAGGCGACACACCTTACCTGGAAAAGCCGGTCCGTGGCGATATTAAAGTAAATCCGACCGCGGTCTTTGCCGATTCGCACATCGGCGCCGATCTTCTCCCTGACCTCCTCGGCGGCGGTGTGCTCGAAGCCGGTGGGGACCGTGGCTCCCACGGTGACCGTAAACGGCGACCCGGTGGTGGTGGGGGGCTGCTGGTCTACAGCCATGCCCTGGGCATCCCCGTCCCCATCCCCTTGAGATGACATACCGGTTGTTGGTGGTGGTGGGACACCCCCGATAAGGACACAGACGTCGGCTGAGGGATTCAACGCTTCACGTTAAATGCACCTAAGGAAAGATGATCATTTAATTGTTTGTGTTTTTGTGAATGAGTATGGGGATGAACAGGCATAGCTCCTCATAACACGGGTTGTATCGGACCACGTCGCTGTCCAGCAGTGTTATGTTCAACATGATTACAGTACAGTACATTTTACACGTGCGATTCCTTTACACGGCTGCTAACCTTTTTCCGGTAGGCTACCTAGCTACCGTTAGCGAGATGTCAAGATACAACGTTATTCGCACCGAACAAACCGTCGACATTAGTGTGTAAACACAATGTCAACCCACCGGTTCACCTGTAGATGACGACAACAAGACGGTTTTGAAGGCAACGGCGTACCGCTGTATCTCGCGCAGCAACACTAATCACGAGGCTGCACAGGCTTGCCCGTGGCCGTCATACGGCCATGCTTGTCGGGAACAGGAGGTTCACTTCCGCACTCTGACCGCAGCCCGCCGCCAGGGGGCGCTGAGGTACAGCGTTCAGATCCGCCTGACTCTGGAGTCTGGAAAACAATGCTCACCCAAAACAAGCCCTGAAGTATTTACCAGCCTACCCACTGATCACTGCAAAGAATGAGCAAAAACAAACCACACAGAGACAACAACAGTGACAGGGGAAAAAATGCACATGCTTTAACATAGACCTATCTAAAAACGATTTGGTATATTTATTTATATATTTATTATTATTTATTTGCTATTAAGGCCTACTTTGTGGGAGATTTGGTTATTTTTTAGTGCAAGAAGATGACAAGATCATTCTGATCACGTGACTGTAGAAGTATTGTAGTAAACTGCCATACTTAAGTGTTAAATATTTTCTCCATGTTATCCATTAATGACACCTGACTAACACTGACTGCATATATGAATAAGATGTAGAAGTCAAGTGCCTCTCACACAACTAACAGACTGAATTTTAGGCCATTGCATAATGCATAACACATATCTAGCAATGGCAACCAAATAAACAAACAAAATAACTGTTATCAATTTAATATAACCTTTACTAAATCAGTGCAGTATTGTACACAAACACAAGTGACTTGTGTTTGTTAAAAAAGTTCTCACACTTTCTTTCTAAGTAATGAGTAGGCCTAGGTGTGAACGCGAGAGTTCAGTGTGTGGGTGTTTGCGAAAAAAAACTGCCCACACAACAGGTGGAAAGCCAGGTGCCGAGACATGAGAAAACATTCAGATTCATCCACTGATTATTTAGAATATAAATATTAAATAATGTTGAATATCTTGTTTTATAGAAATATCTTGTACACTTCCTGGTAGGTATAAAGATAAGACGTTTCCAACTTAGTGGACATTCAAAACCCAAACAGGATAGTGATTACAGAGAGCACCTGTCCAGTTTTATCTCTTGAAATAATTATAATTATAATTATATATATAATATAATAATTAACTCTAGGTCTGATAAACCTAAAGAGGTAAAGAAAAAAAGTAAAAAATAATATATATAGGCCCTATATATCTAAAAGATTATGGGAACATTATCTTCAACAATTTGCATTTGAAACAGCCTGGGGGTCCAATGAGATTAGGATAAAAGCAGCTGTCAGGCTCATTTCTGACAGTGAAGTTATTTTCAATGATGTGAGAGAGAGTGATTACACACTGTGGGAGGAAAGCCAAACTCCATCATAGGTGATTTGAGACTTGAGGTTCATTGTGGTTGGGATGGTCTTCTAATGTATACTTCTGGTTTAATGTTTAATGTCTTTACAAGTGTACGACAAGTGTAATTGTCATGTTTTTATAGAAGATAGACATTTTCCATGGCGCATAATAAAATGCAGCAATCTCTAAATCCGTGTATCCTATTTTAGGAAGAACAGGTTTCGGCTACTACACAATACAATGCGTAAAGAAGGAAAGAGCATGTGAAATCAACCATGTTACTTGATCTCTAAAAAGCAGCTTTATATTATGCAATGTTCTAGAACCACCTCTTCGTAATACTCACTCTTAATTAGATTCGACTAGTCTGTTTCCAAACACACCATCATTGATTAAAACTGTGAATCAAATAATGAAATAATGTATTACAACAACAGGTGTTCACAGCAAGCGTATTACGAGATAGCTGGAGAAAAGCCGGTGTGACCCCAATCATAAAGAGACTTAAAATACACTCTTCCCACAATCACAGTTCTTTCACATACATACATATGTGTGAACGTTGCTGTTTTTTCCTACCACAAGAAAGAAGAAGAAATGCATTGTGTTGTGTGCTGTTGCATGAAAAAGGGCATGTCTGCAGACAGACACACCTCCAAGAAGAGGCATGGTGGCACAGTGGGTAGCACTGCTGCCTCACAGCAAGAAGGTCATGGGTGCAAACCTCAGGGGACCTTCCCCTGAGGTTTGCACCCATGACCTTCTTGCAGAGTTTGTATGGTGTTCACGTGGGTTTCCTCCCACACCATAAAAACATGCAAGATGCCTATAGCCAAGGCAAGGGCACTACAACTTGAGTTGTAACCCACTGCTCCTAGGATAGGATGGGTTAAATGTAAGTGAAAGTATTTTCCCATGTGGATTAATAAAGTGTATCATCATCAAGCAGACCGCAGACAGGTATGTGTGAGTGGGGCAGAGGGGCGTGTCATTGACTCAAAGACACGCCTCTGAGAATGAATGAATTCTCAGACCAGCGATGTCATAGTTTCCCAGGCCCCCCCCCAGAGATGGCTGATGAGAGATTCAGGGGGGTAAGGGGGCAGTCGGAGGGCCGGTTCTGCTAACTTCTGAAGTAAACAGAGACGCTGAATCCATCCAGATGTCAGACTGACCCACTGGTAACGCCGCATTCCAGACCGCCCAGCACTCTTTACAGCAACCTGGACATTACGCTGACATATGGGCATGTCTATATACCTATATATCTCTCTATACAGACACCCCAGAACATCACTTTGGGAAGACATAGTGCGTTGTAGATGTGCACTTATGCGTATGGTAAGCCATAAGAGTTGGCCACAAGCTGACAGTATGCAACATATATATGCTTTCTGCTTCACTGACTGCTTGGTAACCAGTGCAAGAGTGCAAGAGTGTATGTAAATGTAATATGCATTCTCTATGTAATTAATGTTACGTGATTATGTGATTCATGTTTTCCTCTCTGGAGGACAAAAGAAAAATTCAATCTGTTGTATATTGTAATCTAATGTATCTGTATAGGAGTCGCACAAAGGGTGCAGTAGACAGACCAAGATGTTGGGCTGGGACATTTCTTAATTTCAGGTTACCTTTTAATGATGAATGATTACTGGAAATAAGATTTGTCTTTTCTTTTTTGCAAAGCAATTTAATATTGATGTGCAAATACATTACATCTGGGTATTGTTGTTTGTTTATTTGTTTGCTAGGGAATCCACAATAATAGTTTTGGAGAGAGTAGCATACTAATACATTTAAGATTCAATGATGTACTTTATCCAAGAATACAATGTACATTTTCCGTTATTTAATCTCAAAGGATGCCGTTTGAGTGCAATGCAAACTCACAAAAAGGTATAAAAAAGGTAGGCCTGTACAAAAATGTTAAGACACACACACACACACACACACACACACACACACACACACACACACACACACACACACACACACACACACACA